>MU858814.1:553389-587307 GCA_033297175.1 Cladorrhinum sp. PSN332 | reverse complement strand
GGGCGCGGCCCTCTGCGTTGGGCTGTGCTGCTGGGGGGTGTGTCCTTTTTTGTTTTTTTTTTTTTTTTTTTTTTTTTGTGGGGGGGGGGGGGGGGCCCCGTGTAACTTTCCCTCAACAACAATTACTGACAAAGTTATTAAAAACAAAACAGCACAGTCAATTTTGGATGCAACCTCTCGCCCGAAACTGCCGTATGCGCTGGTACCATGATCGGCGGAAGCCCGGTCACGACCATCGTCACCACGGAGGCCTTTGCTGCTACCGACCTTGAGGACCTTTATGTCCCGATTACCATCACTGCCGGCGCCGAGAAGCTCGCTGCTGCTACCGGCGGTCCCGTCCCCACCGGTTCTACCACTTTGAGCAAGGTCACTTCCACCGGTACCGGTGCCGGAGGCGCGGCCGAGACTCAGTCGAGCTCTACCAGCACCGGCGGCGTTCCCCAGATCACTCAGAATGCCGTCTTGATGGGAGCGGCCGCATTGGTTGGCGCCATGATGCTTTAGAAGCCGGGGTGAGAGCCAGATGTAAATGGTGTAGATGGTTGGGACCGGAGGCAGTGCCGGCTTGTAATTACATTCGTGATAACACCCTCCGTAAGCATATTGGGTATATTTTTAAAGAAAATAATAATGTGAATCAATTCGTGTATTCTATTACCACTCCCAGTGAACACACCTAATCCATGTTCTTCTAATGCAGTGTGTGGGGGTATTCGTATGCCGAAAAGGAAACTCCGTCCAAACAACCTGCCCATCCCATTCCCTTTCACACGCCCTAAAAATGCCTATCCTCCCTGCCATCCTGCCAACTAGTACACTCGACACACCTCTTAGCCTATTTTCAACTCAAGTCAGCATCATCACCATTATTTTGTCTTTTTTCCCCCTCCCTCAAACTCAGACTCAAAACTCGGACCCCCCATACGTACCTTCTCATTAATCTCCTTCCTGCAGTACCGACACTTAACCGTCCTCTTAATGATCGGATCACTGCTCATCAGCTGGTACCCCCACGCCATGCCGTAGAGCACGAAGCCGACGCCGACGAAATTGAAAACCCGATTCAGAAAAACGCCATAAGCCATCACCACGGCCCCGTCCTCCTGCGCCTGCTTCAGCGTGTTGTATTTCCCGCCTCCTCCGCCTCCCCCCGACTCTCCTCCCTTCAGGACGGCGAACTTCTCCTCGAGGTTTTTGTTCAGCGGCAGTATCACCGACAGAGGCGGGAGCAAAATGTCCGTCATGAGGGAGGTGACCACGGCGGTGAACATCGACGCGAGTATGAGACCGAAGGCGATTTCTAGGACGTTCCCTTTGAAGGCGAAATCTAGAAAGCCCGAAAGGAAGCGTCGGGCGTGGTGCCGGGAGCGGAGGAGTAGTTCCTGCGCGTCGTCTACATCTGAAGACGAGTCTTGGTCGGAGGGGGTGGAGGCGTAGGAGCCCGAGGGACCTGGGGTTAGGTGAGGGGGCATTTTAATCTAACCGATTTTTTTTTTTTTTGGTTCAAATGTGAGATAGGAAGAAGAAGAAAAAAAGGAGATGAGATAAATTAAACAAAAGTTGAAGTTGGTGATGTGAAATGGGATGAGTGATGTGTATGTGTGGTGGGTAGATTTGGTGTTGGGGAGAGAGGATGAGGCACAGATAGATAGATAGATGTATTGAAGCAGTAAGGCATGGGAGGGGGGAGGGAAGGCATATCCAAATCGGGAATAGCTGCGCGACGTCACTTGGGATGATGAGTTGATAAGTCCCCACAATTTTGGGCTCGAAAAGAGAGAAAGTGATTGGATGATTTCAGTCAATGTTCGGCTCAACACCATGCGCGCCCAATCTCACGGCGACGTTTCGGATCAAAACATGTGCACACTCGTTAGAGTGTGTATCCCTTCATGCAGTCCACCCTTGTGAGAACAAACAGATCTCTTTTTTCGAAATGAACAGCCTTTAAAAAAAGAGAAGAAAAGAAAAAAAATAAAAAGAAAAGAAATAGGGTTATTTATCCATTGTTTGTCCGAGGTTTCCTTGAATCACATTTCAACTACAAGGTGAGATTATAGCAGAAAAGAAGGAGAAAAAAAAAATCCGTAGAAAGTAGGTAAAAGAATGGTGAGCTCTGCAGGTTGACTCTATGGTTGCAGAAACCTACTGGAATAGACGGTTATGAGGAATGCATTCAGTGAGCAGAAGAAGACCTCTCTGATGGAGGGAAGATGGCTGAATATATATATATATAATATTATATAATGTACCTTTTTACTTGAGGTATTGACCCTCGGTTCAGCAAAACCCGGATATAAATGGGGACTTCCACTGTGGCGTTATTTTCTAAAAAGTTCTAAAAGAAAGAAAGAAAAGAAAAAAGAAAAAAGAAAAAAAAAGAATAGCGGGAGGAAGTGGTGTAGTGTATAGCTGGGACTTTGGTTGGCCCTTCAATATAAACCCCTCTCAAAAAAATATAAATAATTAAAAAAAAAAAAAAAAAAATTCAAGTTAATTTAATCTTCCTTTTATGATCCCATGATTCGTCGATATTATGTATTTTATCTGACCAACTGATGGGGCCGATCATCAGATCGTCCCGCCCGATCACCACACATCATGTATATCATCCTTTCGCGCATGTGCTGTACCCACATACACAACAATATTGCCATGAAAAAGGGCCGAGGAACTCAATAGAAAATAAATACGAATACATTTCCCAATTTAGCCATCCTGTGAAACATCCGATGCCGTGCTCAGGGCGAGCTCAGGGCGAGCTCACTGATGCCCTCTGAGTGGCCAACAAGCATCTTCAGCTCCCTCGTGATCGGCAAACAATGTCCTGCATGACGGGTGGATGCATACGTGCACGCCCTCTTGTGTGCATTTCTCCACTAACCATTAACCTTCAACGGCGTGGCTGTCACTGAACCAGACATCCACACTACACATCACTTTAAATAGACATCAAAGAGGAAAAGATTGAAAATGTGCAAAGTTGGTATGTTAGACTGTCTCCAGCGCAATTATAGGTAACAAAGAATCCGACCCCTTAAAATAAACCAAGCGCAACAACGCGAATAAAAACCACAAAAGCCCGAGGCCGTCTGGCAAACTCGGCAGAGTATCAAGTCAAAGAAGTTAAACCCGGGAGGACCCATAAACCCAACTCAGATGGATCCATGCAATGACAATAACACAAACAAATACCCCTTTTACCCCCCCCCAACATTCCATATCGAGTTCCCAAATAAAGCCACAACCGCAGGGCATGACCGGATCAAAAAGAGCATGCCGCAATCATATCAAACAAATCCCTTGAACGCTTCCTCTCCTTATCCCCATTGCATGTATGTCGCCCCAGGAGGAAAAAAACAAAAAGTCTTTGTCCGGAGAACAGACAACATTCCCAACTCTGCACAAAAGAGGTAATTAGGTGTAGACGCAGGTGATTAGGTCGTGGCTCGTGTCTCGTAAAAGCAGTGTGCCCCCTTTGGGATTTGTTTGTCCTGTGCTTCTCTTGTCCAACTCCCGGGGATTTGGTGCCGTTAGGAGCTTAGAGAAGAGCGGCAAGACCCGCAATGAGGAGGAGGGCGCTGACGGGAGCACCGATGACACCGGCAGCACCCTCAGCGATTCTGGAGACGGTGGGCGATGGGGACGAGAAACTCGAGATCGAGGTGGTGTTAGACGCCGGGAAAGTGGAGGATGGGGCATAGGTGACAGTGCCGACACTGGTGTGCTTCTCAGAGAAGATGGTGGTGCTGGCAGCCGCAGAGGTAGAGGTAGAGCTGCTGGTGGTGGCCTCAGCGCTGGAGGCGCTGGACTCGCTGGTGGTCGCGGGAGCGGCGGAGCTGGACGAGGAAGTGGTAGGCTCGGGCGCGGCGCTCTGAGCAATGAGGCCACCGTCAACCTTGTAGGCCTTGGCGCATTCCTCCAAGTTCATATCGTCAGGGCAGCACCATGTGCCAGCGGCTTTGTCTGCTGCGCAGTAGTAGCCAGCATCGCAGGAGTCTATCATCTCATGTTAGTCATCAATTGCAACCTCTTCCAACTCGACGATCGAAACCACATACTTCCGGACTTGTCAGGGCAGCAGATCTGGCCGGCATCCTTGTTGAAGCAGTGAACCTCGCTGTCAACGGAAGCGCAGGTCTGGTAGCCGGAGCCGCAGGCCTCCTCGCAGGTGTTGCCGGAGCCACAGACGGCGGACTCGGGCTGGTATCCGGGCTCTTCACGACGGACAACGCCAAAGAGCTGACGAGTGGACATCTTGACCTCCTGGACCTTGTATGGCTGGAGCTTAGCGGCGACATCTGACGCGAAGGCAAGGGCCGCGAGGGCGGTGGTGATGGTCTTGATCTGCATTGTGACGGTTTTGAGGTTATTGAGGGTGGATAAAAGTCGCGACGGTCGCTAGGTGGCTGAGGGAAAAAAGGGTGTGGAAATGAATTTTTCTGCTGTAGGTATGCCAGTAAAAAAAGAATGGATCGAGTACGAGGGACTCTAGTTAATGAACGACAGTTTCTTCGGGGCGAAGAGGTTGATGAGGGTGCAAAACAAGCAGAAAGGATGAGGACGGGGAAGAAGGAGATTGAAATGAGGGTCAATAAAAAGCAACAGGAGAGCAGGCCAGAGCGAGCGAGGATCTGGACTCTGGGGATGGGCGGGCCCTGACCAGGTTGATAAATGGAGCAGGGAAAAACAACAGGTACCTTCCCAGCTTGGGTTGCGTCTGGGGTACTTTTGGAAGACCAGGGAAGGGCCAAGCGAGCCACTGAGCACGTCTCCTTAATTTTAGGTCTTGGGCACTGCTTCCCTGCGCGGCACGGTACCTGCGTCGTTCCTGGCAGGAGCAGAACAGCCACACCACACGGCGACGGTGACGCCAGGAACACCAATCGCAGTGGTTCCTGCAAGTTCCTGCAAATTCCAGATCAAGGAAGCTTTTCTTTTCAGCCGGCAGTTGGGCCTTTCTCAGTGTTTTCCCTGGAACAATCGCGGACAGACGTGTTTCCCCCCTTCTGGCCAAGCACAAGCCCAGAGCGACTTTCAATTTCGGCCACCTTGCCGTGCGATGCAACGGGTGCCACTATCGCCCTTTTCCCAGGCTGCCTTCTCACCGCTGCATTGAAAAACCCGCTGGCAGCTGCAACCTCTGTCGGAGCGAATGAAATTGTGAGGAAATGAGGGCCAAGCAAAGCCCACATTATCCAAGAAAATGGTGTCGGGGAAGATCTCATCCCGGCGATCGACATTGAACAAAACTTCATTTCAAGAATAGGTATACATATGCAAGCGCCAACGTGCGGCGAAACGCCGCATCTGTCTTGTCAAGTTTAAAACCCATTGGGAATTGACTTTGCCAGGCTTGGCCCTTGGAGAGAGGCAGACTGGCTGACTGGCTGACAGGCAACGGTCGGCCGTTTCACCTATCAGTTAAGGGTGGCCTGTGCTTTTGATTTATGCTCCCTCTTTCTTTTGAGACTCGGCCCCACACCGGCGCCGGCCCGCCCTCCGAATCTCGGGACCTTTGTTGACACAGCCCAGTCTGGGGATGATGGGGGTTCTGGAGTTGAAGATCTTGATCCGATATGTTTTTGAGTTTCTTCCGGATTTCGGTTTCAGACATGACCTTCTTGCCATGTCCTCTTCACTTCAACACCACCAGGGGCATCCAGATTAGAGAGATCTGACCATGATCCTGACTCGCTCACAACGGCCTCTAAACTCACGACCTTCAAGGTTCTCATTGCCTCTGTCTACCTGTTTTTGCCATATCGTGAGCTTCCTTCCAACAATACCCCATAACATACTCCATAGTCATATTTCTCAATCTTAATCCCACTCCCAATCCCGATCGGCCCCCCCCCCCCCCCCCCCAACGAAACCCCACAAGTGACAACCCATCCACCTTAAAACCCACACCCCCATAAATGCCTCACTTTCCATGACCAAATCCAACAGCAACAACATCATCGAGCGGGTTTAGCTCAGTTGGGAGAGCGTCAGACTGAAGTCCACTTCAATCATTAATCTGAAGGTCATGTGTTCGATCCACATAAACCGCATCCATTCTCTTTTGCCTATATTTTTTTATCTTCTTGCCCTTTTTCCCCTTCTTTTTTTCTTTTCTTCCCTTCTTTTTTTCTTTCCTTTTCTTATTTTTTATTAAAAAAAATTCTGACAAGGAGGTTGTATCTCTCTCTATTTGTGTGTGTGTGTGTGTGCGTGTGGATGCATCTGTTCATGTCAAGTGCGTTGTGATGTGGACAAGATAGAAAAGAAAGTGCGGCATGTTCGAAGGCAGGGGATCACGGTGGTGGTAATGCCATGTTTGGAAAGGGTAGGTAGTGGCGGAGGGAGAGGCTTTACTTACAACAAACAGTTTAATGATGAATTGACTTTTCGAAGACAGGCCTCTATCGGAAGAAAAAGAAAAGCCAAAGCTAAGTCAACATGTCCTGATAGACGAGACAAAAAGGCTCAAGTGGGAATTGGGGTAATATCAGATGCCCACTACTTAATCAGATGCCCTTGAAGCGAAAGGATATCCAAGAAACCAGTTCCATTTGCTCTAAAAAATGAATAGATGAAAAACCCACCACCAACCAGCAAAAACAAACCCTCCCCCCCCCCCCCCCCCATCCTCAAAAGACAAAAAAAGCCAAAACAAACATGCCTGCTTACTACTTTGTCTCTGTTTCTCCACGGCTCCCAATATTATTACCAAAATATATCCATTCTTCTTCTTAACTCACTCAGGTTCATTCATCTAACTCCCCAAATAAGCCCTAATAGCACCCTGCAGCTTGACCGCGCCCTCACCGACCAGCTGCGTCAGCTGGTCGAGATCATCGCCGGCCGTGTTGCCAAACTTCCTGACAAAGTCCTTGGCCGCGCTCTCGAGGTCGCCGTAATCGTCACCGCCGCCCAAGTCGTCGCTCTCCTCCCGACCAAAGTAGGCGTTTGACGAAATGGCAGAGGCGCCCTCGAACCCGCCGAGACGGGACTTGGCCTCGCGCTGGGAGTCCTCGTTGAACATGCCCTTGCCGAAGAATTCGTCCGACGAGATGGCCTTTTGGGTGCCAAACTTTTTGCGCGCGTAGTTGTCGCCGTCGTCGTCTGTACATATCAATGGGGTCAGTTTTAAGCATTCCAGTGTGAGAAAAAAAGAGAGGATGTGACATACCATTAGAGTTACCCTTAATAGGCCCAACAGAACCAAACCCGCCAGCATTCTTCTTCGCCGCGGCGGCTTTGTTGCCACCAACCTGGCCAAAACCAAGCCTGCCAATACCCATACCCAGGCGCTCCATCTCGGAAGCAGACTTTTCCCTGCTGTGACCAGACGACGAACCGCCGTACCCGGTGCTCCGTGTCGCAGAGCTGGCGGGTGTAGGAGAGAGAATAGCGGCGCCCGACTCCTTAGTTGACGACAAAGGCTTGGAGCTCTCATCCTCGGGATCATATCCAAGCTTCTCTTTGCGCTCGGCTTCCTCCTTGGCCTTCTTCTCGGCCTCGTCGAAGTCAATCAAGACATCGCCACCCAATTTCTTGGCACCCAACTTGGTTCCAACCTTCTTTGCGCCGAGGACGTTTGTCTTGCGGGGACCGGCGGTGGTGGTCTTTTTTGCTGACGTGGTAGCGCTCACGCGAGTGACGGCAGGGGCGGGCTTGCTTTCGCCCTCGGTCTTGGCCAATGGCGAGGAGGAGCGCGAGATCTCCTTTCCGATCTGCGCGTTGAGGAATGGAGAACCGGTACGTCCGGCGACAGGGGGGGTGGCAGTTCGCGAGATGGGCGGCGTGGGCTTCTTGATCGCGGGCTTATCCCATGATGAGAAGAAGTCGTCGTCCTCCTCGGCCGGGGTGTTGGACTCTGGGCCCTCGATACCGTCGATGACCACCTCCTCGGGGTAGTCCCTGGCATCTTTGGCGGCCCTCTTTTTGAGCTCCTCCTTGTATTTGGTCGCGGCGTTGGAAGTGTATTTGGTCTTGGGGTCATTGCTGTTGAGCGCGGCCGACCCGCCGTTGGACTGGAAGAACTTGGTGGCGGACTCGTTACCGCCAACCTTCATGACACGCAGCTGATCCCATTGCCATTCTGTTTTTATTTTTGCGCGCGCGTACAGTTAGTCAACTTATTTTTGGTGGTCGCGAACTACTCGTCGAGGGATACAGGAAGGTGAGAAACATACGGTCGAGGTTAGTAGATCGAACAAAGGAGATGTGGACACCGAGGTTACGATGGTTCGCCGAGCAATCGAGGCACAGGTAGATGCCAAAGGGAACTGAAGTCCATGTTGGGTTCTTTTGGCCGCAGTCGAAGCAGATCTATATGCGCGCGAGGGATCAGATTCAGGTTATCATGATTTTATGGGTGCACGTGGGAAAAAGGGAGAGTATAACGGACCTTGTTGGCCTGCTTCGTCTTGAGCTTCTCAAAGATCTTGAGCGACTGCTGCTTGGAGGCGAGACCGCTCATGGTGGGCAAATGTATTCGCTGCTGAATTTCACTTTGTGGAATCCAGGGGAGAGTATCAACCACAACAAAAAAAAAAGTTGGTGTCGTGTTGGTAAAGGTTACAATTTGTTCGGGTCGGTGTTAACGGCGGGCGGCCAATTCAGGAGAGGGAACGGGCCACAATTTCGCTGCCCAGGAATCCATCCATGTGGCATCAAGCAAATCCGCTAATCCTAGGCCGGACTAGTGTTGGGATGCCCCACTGACCCCGGCAGATATTCACCCACCCTTTCCCCGCCAGCCGGCAGCCCGCTGCAGCAGCAGCATCATCCATCCAAGCTTGACAAGAAAGCTTCCAGAAGCTCTGTCAGTTTCCCCTCCATCATAATGCCACAACCACCACCACCACCACCACCACCACCACCACCACCACCACCACCACGATGAAATCCAACAAACTTTTCCCCCTCCTCCGCCGCCCTGTTCTCCTCAATTCCCCAATCCTACCACTAATTCCAGTCCGCCACCTCTCCTCCACCAATACCCAATCCTCCTCCTCCTCCTCCTCCTCCTCAAAACGCCACAAAATAACACCCCTAAACGACGACGGGCACATCCCCTGGTCCTCCCTAACGGCAGCAGAGAAAGCAGGCCGCACGTTCCAACAGACCATCAACCTCTCCCTGGTCCTGCTGGGCCTGACCCTAACCTCGGGAGTCGTATACGTCCTCTACACGGAAGTTTTTTCCTCGGACTCAAAGACGGCGCACTTCAACATCGCTGTGGACAGAATCAAATCAGACCCGCGGTGTGTAGAGCTTTTAGGGGACCCTAAAAAAATTGTCGCGTTCGGGGAGGAGACGTGGAACAGCTGGAGGAGGGCTAGGCCTATTGCGTATGTTTGTTTTTCTTCGCCCTCTTCCATAACATAACATGACATGACATGACATAATAAAGGGTATATAACTGATGGGTGTGTGATGTTGGTGTTGTTGTAGGTCCACTGTGACGAAAGATAGGAACGGAGTAGAGCATTTACGGATTGAGTTTAATGTAAGCTTTATAACCACATACACACACACACACACACACACACACACACACACACACACACACACACATAACCAAAGGAAATAGGCTGGCTGACTTTGACTTTTGTGTGTGTAAACAGGTACAAGGACCGAGAGGGTTAGGACGAGTAAACATTCACATGACGAAACGGCCCGGAGGTCACGACGAATACCATTATCAAACCTTTTTTGTCGATGTGAATGGAGGACATAAAAGGATATGGCTCGAAAATAAGGCAGCGGTGGCTGCTGCCGCTGCTAAGAGGGAACAGGGTAAAAAAGGAGAAGGGTTTAAATTGTTTGGTGTGAAGTGGAGTTGAAAAGTGCGACTTGTAAGATAATGTGTGTGTGTATATGTCTTTTGGGATTTGGGCGGCAACTACTTACTGGGTTTAAGGAAAAGGGAGGGTGGGTGGGTTGGAAGGCCGGGAATTTTTTTATTTTTATTTTTTTTAAAAAAAAAAAAAAAAAAAACGGTCAACAACAGACTGTATATTGATTGCATCATGATACTATCATGGTCGATTGTTTGCATTTCTCACGGCGGCGTTCATGTTTTGGGAAACTGTGATTTATTACCAAAGCTTCCCCTATTCTTATGTTTTTTTTGTTTTTTTGGGAGTATTCACACTTGCTAGCTATACGTAACACACTGCAACAGGTTTTACAACCACCCATTTTCTCTTGCTGTCGTAATACAAGCCCAATCTTGATTCTTCCTCAAAGCCCCAAACAGATACCAGACCACCGAGGTGTGGGACATGGCCCATTAACCCCCCTCCGCCGTAACAATAAGCAAAAGAATAGAAGAGGAAAGAAACATTAAGAATACGCGCCCCTCACCCGGTACCCTGACCACTTGCGCCTTCACAAAACTCCATGCTAATAACTACAAAGTATTGAATTGAACAAAAACAAAAAGAAGAAAAAAATTACTACCTCCAAATCCCTTTTTTGTTTCCTTTTCCTCGCCAACAACAACAACATAATACTCTTCCTCCTGAATTAATTCCCCTCATCTCCATCCATCTTGGAAATCCACTTATTCATCTGGGAGTACTTGTCCTCAAACGACTTCTGCAGCTTCTGACACGCCGCCCACATGGGGTCTGTTTCCTTCCAGTACGTGTAACAGTTGGAAAAGATCTGGTTCATGTCGGTCAAGAACTCATCCTCGCTCGTATACTCTTTCGCGTCCATCTTCGCCTTCATGGTGCTGAGGTCCATCGGCTTCGTGATGACATCAAAGTAATCGGGGACACCATCGCGCTGAGGATCGACTGGATCTTTGAACGGGCCGACGACGCGGGTCCAGAAACCTAGAAACAGTCAGAATACCAACACAGCAGATGAGGGTGAGGACCGGGGGAAAGTTTACCTGGACCAGACAACATCCTCGCCAACAGATCAGCGCAAAAGTTCATCTTCTTATCCGTCGAGTATTGCTGCGCGCTAAGAGCAATAGCGCTGACGCGTCGCTTTTGCCCACTCTTCTGAGAAGCCTTTGAAGTCGGCAAGGAGGCCTTGCCGCCGCTCGCAGCTTTACGCCCGGCGGGCGGGTGAGCACCATTAACTGCCGCCGCCGCAGCGCCATCCGATCCGCGCCGCTTCTTGACCGGTCGACCGTCGTTCGCTTCATCACCGGCACTTCTCCTATGGCCGGCCACAGCAACAGGAACAGCCGCCGCAGCGGCGGATGGCGAATCAGTAATGACGCCGTCAGCAACATGAATGACTGGTGAACTCTCCAGTGAGCTCATAGCCACCACGAGCTCACTAAGTACCTCCTGAGGGAGCGACCGGGCGAATTCTGCTCTGGACTCCGAAGATCTCATATACTCGGCGGCCCAGGAGAGCAGAAGCTTCCGGATCGATGACCCCTCAGGTGTGTCTTTCCAGACCTGCACCAGCAAAGGCGTAGCGGGAATGTGATCGGTGAGGCGTCTGCACTCAATCATTGCGTCGAGAGTGGCGTCGCAAAGACCATCGATGCCCAGCTTGTACCCCAACTTCCAGACGCCAATGAGAATCTCATAACTGGGGAGATTCTCGACAGAGGAGAAAACCTGCTCCGTGTACATGAAGTTCTGGCAATAGGCAAAGACCTCGATCGGTGCGTCGGGGAGGTGCACAATGAGCTCAAGCGAGTTCTCATTCGCATTGTCGTGAAAGTATTGGCGGTAGTAGGCTGATTTGAAACATAGGAAATCCTTCTGAATGCCGTAGGGGGTTTGCTCGGGTCCGACCAGGACAATCACAAAGATTGGATGGGGGTCTCTGGATGATCACAGCTGTAAGTTTGTGAGGGACCATGATGAGATCTGACAGGGGCGACAACTTACAACCAAGAGAATGGGAGTGCTTCTGGAGCGTCCTTTGGAGCCTCCAACTTTGGTGATTCTTTGGGTGGTTTGACTACATCCATTGCTGCCTCTGGGGCTGTCCCTTGAACAGGCTCTGCAGCTGGTTCCGGCATTGGCTGTGCAGCGGCTTCGACTGAAGATGATGCCGTGTCGGGCTTGGCGGCAACGACAACAACTTGATCGACTTTGGAGGTCGCTTCAGCAGTGCCGTTGGGCTGCTGCGCAGTAGGTTCATCGGCCATTTTGTTATTCTGTGGATGGAATCATGGTCAGCAAGGTCTGGTGAGATGATGCCCCATGGTGTGTGCGTATCTGAGTGCCTCACAGCTTTCCTCGCGTGATCAAAGTGTGAGAGAACGAAATCTTGAATTGGTGTGTATTTAAAAAAAGATGAAGAGAAGTGAGTGACCGACCCCTATACGAATGATACAGATTCTGATGAGTCCGAGCCGATATGTCCTCAGGTTGTTCCCACTCCTGACAACCACGCATCAAGAGCTGTGCTGTTTTTGAAGCTTCTTGGTAGCTGAAGACTGTGCAGCAGTGCGTTTTGACACTGACCGACGTGAAAAGGTCAAATACTTTTGAAGGTAACTGATGACTAAATGAGATAGGTCAACAAATTGTATCAGTCAATTGATCCCAAGCATTCAATGATGACTGGATTTGATGAGAGAAAGTGTGTGTTGATGGGTTGTTTTAAGTTCAATGATTGATTGGAATTGGCGAATGAGAGATGAAGGTGCCAGTTGCTGTCATTTGAGGGCAATGGCCCACTTTTGCACACAGTGTGGGATGCACCTGCCCGGGACATAAATTATCACATCTCGCATTTGAGAAATCTTCCACCATCGAATCCCACATCTCAAGTGCTTCAAAATACAACTCTTTTTTGACCTTGATAAACTTCCATCGGATTTTATTGTTTTTTATTGTTTCTGAACTCACCATTCTGTTCTCAGTCTGCCATCTCAAGCCTCATTCCAACAGAACACTTACATAAGCAAGCTGTCATTTTTCAAGACCGGAATGGCTGACGCCGCTGGACCCATGCTTGTTTAACAGCCGATTAGGGACTTGAAACTCATAACAAGCTTCTCCGCCAAATGGACGAATAGCTCAGGGGTAGAGCAACCGGCTGCAGTCCGGTAGGTCACGTGTTCAAATCACGTTTCGTCCTCATTTTTTTTTTCGATTTTTGTTGACATTCCCGGATTTGGGGTTGAATAGGTGCCATTATTGTTGTCTTTTTATCTTTTTGTCTTTCCATGGTTGGTGTGGTTGGCAAAGTGCTGCTGGCCTCCTCCTAACTGGCACTAGGGTTAGCACACAAACCTTATATCCCTCTTTCGTGTGGTAGTTCTGGATAAGAGGTTTGTTTTGGGCACTCAAAAGCAGCTGGTGATCATGAATGAAGGATCTTGAAGCGTGAAGATGGCAAGGATGAGACATTCTTGGCTTGTCACCAAACTTCAGCATCTTTGAAGGTTGGCGCAGATTGGTTCTAATTGATCCAATTTGTCCCATTGGTGAAGAAGTCTGGAAGAGTTTAAACTATCAGTTCCATGACTAAACACTCAAGTCTCATGTGAGGGCGGTATTTGAGCTGCTTCTAGAGCGAGCCAATGAGTGCGACATATGGGGGGCTGCAGCCAAGTCAAAGAACACGCCAAAACAAGGGAATTCTTTGTCAAGGTGGTTGAGAGAATGACATTAAAAGGTCGGAGAGCGGTATTCGCCAACTCCAAGGGGACTACAGTATAGGCAATGGACTAAGAATGGTGAATATAGAAGTACATGACGTCGCAACCTGGAAGCAAAGTAAATGTGTGAGCGTATGGGTACGGACAGGAGATAACTTCCATCTTGAGGTGCTAAGCGATCCGAAAGAGAGAAAAAACCGGCCAGGGCAATGGGATGAATGGCTGAGAATTTTGGATTGTTATATACCGCTTAATAATACTAATAATAACAATAATAATAAAAGAAGAAGAAGAGTAGACCAAAGAAAGCCCCTTATATCTATCCCTTCGTATACTGTATTTAACAACTACAGACTTTCTTACACCCCCTACACCCCCTACAACCCCTACAACCGTCACAACCTCCCCCCATCGCAAGTCTCAACAACGATCCCCCTCCTGACCTTCCCCTTTCCCTTCTCCCCCTTCCTCATCCCCCTCACGTACCTCTCCACCCTCCCCGCGTTCTCCACAACCTCCCAATACCTCGCCACGTCGGCCGTGTCCGCGTCATCCCTCAACTCATACCCCGGATACAAAACTATCCTCTCCACCTGCCCCCACGCGTCCACCCAGTCTACGTAGTCGTCACCCACCGTCGACCAGAGACAGGAAATCCAGGATCCGCAGCCCGTTAAATCTAAATATTCGAGGCCGTATAAGAGCTTGGAGAGGCGAGACAGGACCATGAGTGATTCGGACCAGGATGGAGATGGAGAGGTGTCGTTGGCGTGTTCTGTTGGGATTGAGGTTGGGATGGATATGTTGGGGGAAATGGAAAAAGAAGGTTCAGGCCAAAAGGCTAGGCTGAGGTGAGTTAAAGTTGATGGGAGGTGTCTTGCTAAAGAAAGGAGGTGAACCCAGGCTATTGTTGTGGAGGAGGGATGGAGGGGGTTGATTGCTAGGGAGAGGTGGGTGAGGTTTGGTAGGAGGGATGGAGGGATGGATTGGGAAACGGCTGGGGCGTCCCAGGAGTCGGGGACGTCGTTGGTTGGTGATATTGCTGGCTGATCAGGAGGAAACAAGAATTTTGACAAGTCCCGGAGTTTGAGTGTTTGCCCGGGGGAGTTTGTCAAGTCCAAACGGTGGAAGTCGAGGTTCTCCGCTGGAACCGTGTCTTCCGAGTCAAAATCTGACTCTGGAGGAGGAGGAAGGAGTATGATGCTCAAATCTGAGATGGTGACTCCCTGACGCTCCCGGGTGAGATGCGAGAGTAAAGCACTTCGCAGGTGAGCAGGGAGCTGATACAGCACATACTGGCAGTATTGTTTCTGCCAGTCCCAGCTTTTGGCAAACTGCCTGAGGGTAACATCTATCAGACTGCCCTTCACGGGCATCCGACCACCTGGTAATGGCCTTTGCTGGAGATGTTTGGCGCCGCCATATTCTATCGCAGCACGTGATGTGGGTTTGACGGAAGGAGATGAAGCCTGTTGATACAGCCAGCTCACCGGCGGTGGTGGGCCCGGTGGTAGTCTCCGACCGCGGTTGAGTGCCTGACGGACAGCTGTTGGCACTGTCGTGGTAGAGGTGCCCTGTGAGAGGCGCAGGTTTGAGAGTAATTCATTGACCGAACGTTGTTTGTTGTTGTTATTGTTGTCGGTGTGACCGTGGTTGTGTCTGCTTGCAGCACCCGAGCTGCTGAGCAACGCTGCCGGCGCTGTGGACGGCGGCTTGGAGTATTGCGTTTGGTGTCTTTTTTTCGGCATCACATTACTGTACAAGTACTATAGTTTTCCAAAAGTGAACAATCGCAAATGCGCGGGTCTAATTCCAAACGTTAAACAATAAAATTTAAAAGGACTGTTGTTGAATAAGTAGGTGCGAGTTGGATGAGACGCAGCCATGAGAGAGGGAGGGGCGAAGTTGAAAGTGTGGTTTTGTCATCAATTTCATTGTTTACGATACGACGTAAAAAAGATCACACCTCTTCCTTCAGACAGTCCGATCGGTTCTCTTTTTTGCTCGGAATTCTCAGGCAGAAATGTGGCTGATTATGACTCCTTTCTGCATGATAATTCCTTCGAAGTAGGATGCAAATCCGAGAGTAAGAGTCACCACATCGCCAACTTTGGACGGTTTATTTCCGTAATTAATTACTAATTACAGCAGTATTTGGTAATCAAGGGCAGTGAATACACGACACGTCCTTTCTGACTCCTCCTCCGGCGATGTGGAGTCAGTGAAGCGTGAAAGCTAATTGGCTCGCCCTTCATCCGCCGTTTGAGATCAGTGATGTGATGGTCCTCCTACACTCCTTTCAAGTTATTACTGGCTTGACTGATCCAAGTTCAAATAATAATAATAATAATAATAATAATAATAATAATAATAATAATAATCTAGAAGGCTTCCTTTACACCGTATGATATGGATACAGGCTACAGCTTTGGCTGTGGCCAATGGAATGATTCTATAGTGTAGATACGAGGTTTTTCAGCCGGCCTTCATGGTACGGTTTTCCTTGTGTATATAGCAGTAGAGGAACCGACGAGCCCTATTAGGGCATAGCGGAGTAAGAATCAATAATAATATTAATAATAATAATAAAAAAGCCTTGAGAAATTGACTCCATCATCACCTTCATCATACATGCATACCTACCTACCTGCTCTACCGTGCTTTGCATACATACATAGCTGTGTGTATACCCTCCCTCTCACAACAATCAACAACCAACACCTCTATCCATCCATTGTACCTAACACATCTTACCTTGCCTCAATCATCATTGCAGCGCGCAGCAACCCAATTCGCCAAATCAGAGATAAATATAATTTTGAGGGCGAAGCGAGTGAGTGATCACGATGAGCATCCGGTTGTGTGTTCATCCATAAAAAATATAAAAAAATAGTCCAACCCCATAAGGTAGGTCCCCCGATTCCTGGCACAACGGGCGTACAAGTAATGATGTGTGTGTGTGTGCGTGTGCTTGCGCGTGCGTCGGTCAGGGGAAAAGGCAAGGTGGAATTCTTTTTTTTCTTTCTCTTTTTGTACAGCATCAAGAGTTTTCTCATTGGTTCTTTTTTTTTTTTTTTTTTTTTTTTTTCATTCTTTTATTATTGTTGAATGTTTTATTGAGTGCTTTGTTTGGGTCATGATGATGATAAAAAAAAAAGAAAAAGTACAGACAGTCCGTTCGGTTCTATTCTGCAATTTTTGTTTTCTCTCTTTTTCTTTCTTTTTCCCCCCCTCTTTTTTTTCCCCTTTTTTTCCTTTTTTTTCCTTTTTTCTCTTTTAATTGCTTTTGCCCGGTTCCGGTTGGTGATACCTACCCACCCGGTACATCTAAACAAATGCAATGCATAGGTAGTAAGTAACCCCAAAAAAACAATGATTTTTTTTTTTAATTAAAAAAAGTTCATCATCATCATCACCCTCCTACACGCCTCCCTCCCCTCCCCTACCCATCGGAGGAATTGGGACACACGACACGCATACACACACCCTCATCGGGGCTTGTCCCATGGTAGGTAAGGTAGGTAGGTATCTCGCCCTCCCGTTTCATTGAAGAAGGTCATGAGTCCAAGGGCATGCCTGACTTTTTCTTTGCTTTCGCCCGAACCGCATCGGCAATAATGCATGCCACTTTACACAAGAAACAAGTACCTAGGTAATAGAGTGAAGTTTCTGGTTCTGGTTCTGGTCTGGTCTGGTCTGGTCTAGATTAGGCGATTGGGCGCGATGGCATGGGATACTTTACACAACAGCAGTAAACAAAAAAGAGACATGGGAGGAGAGACAAGACTAGACAAGAATCGCTGAAGCTTGTTCCAGATAAATCTAGGCGCCATGAGGCGGGAAGGGGTGGGAGATGGGAAGCGAGCGAGCGAGTGAGTGAGTGTGCAAAGTTCGTTCGTGTGTGTCAGTCAGAGCCTACCCCTACCTTTCTGCTTTCTGCTGAACTCCGAATCCGCACTTTCTTGTGATGCCCACAAAGTTCCCAAACGGCAATGTCGGCACTGCACTGCACTGCCTAGCCTACTCCCGCCCATCTCAATGTCTGGCTGTAGAGTAGCAAAGTATACAGTCTGTATATAGAGACATATTTGAGTGACGGGAAGTGGATCCGGAACCTGTTTCTGCCTTTTGTACTCAGTAACCATCTTTGCACCTACATGAGCGCAAGCATGTAGACATGTCATGTCGTCCCGAACATCTCGTGTTCATAATACTCTTCTCGAAGTGGAATGATAGAGATAGAGATAGAGATCGATCAAAATTCCAGAAAGCTGGCTGGATGGGCATTGATCACTTGCCTCACTCTCCACCTTGCTGGCCCCCATGCTGTCCTGGTGAATCGGGTGCGTCTTCGGGGCCAGGTCCCTTTTCCGCTGGCCGTTCGGAGCCGAAATGCATGTCCTCTGTTTTTTTCTTTTTGTATTTTTTGGGGGAAGCCCATTTCGAATAGTGACCTTGCTGGGTCCCTTGAGGGGAAGCGATGGGCTCAGCTGCTGCAGAGCGCTCCGTCCTTTTGATTGTCCTGCAGCTTTAGCACCGCCGGCTGGCCGAGGAGGCCTGCATGGAATTTCACGAGGCCTCCTTGGCGTATCAGGAACCCGCTTTGTCTGAGATGGTGGCTTGATCAAAGGAGAAATCCAGTTCGTCACTGCATCCCCATGTCTCAGCTTCGGCCACGCGACAGAGCACACATCAACGGCCGGCATGAAAGCCGCACTTCCCCAGAAACAAACCTTGGTTGCAACAACAAACTGGCAGTATGGTGGCAACTGCAGATCAAGCCCAGGATCCGTCGAGGCTCGGCGCCGCCCGCTTCCGCCTGTGAGACCAGTATTTCCCTGACAGCCGCAGCCGACATCCATCTGAGCTCGCACGAGAGATACAAGACAGGGAAGCCCGACACTCAGAACGTCAGCAGGGAAAGGCCGAGTTGCTATCCAAAACCTCGTCCCACCATGCCACACGGGGAAAGTGGAGGAGAACGAGAGAGAGAGAGAGACAGAGAGGGAGAGAACAGAGGGAGATGCCTTGTCTGGCACCGCCTGAGCTGTTGGCTTGTGAACCGTGTGATGACATGTTTGTAGGACAGACAAATCCGGAGCGCGGTCTCAAGACATGCCTTAATCACCAGTCGTACCCCATCGCTCGCTCCGTTATCCTTGCTTGCCATATTGCTTTCTCTCCGTCCTTTCCCTCCGGGCCCAGGAGCTACCTGCCACGTATGGAGTTGGTCAAGCTTATATTATCACGCCCCATGGAACGAGCCAAAAGAGGGCGACCGAGGATGCATCATATTCACTCTCCAGGTACCCGTTGCATCTTCATCCCCCTCGGGCTGGATGCGGATGCATTCTTTCCTCCCTTTCTGCGAACAGAGCATGAGACGCCGCGGTCGTGTCATGGTTAAATTAGGCGCCGTGGATGCTTCTCCTGTGGCAAAGGAAAGCGGCCCTGCCTGCTGTGTCAGTCAACGTTTGACCGAGGCCAGGTCTGCCAACCCCAATTTGGAACTCATTAGCGAACGAATTCGGACATAAAAGTCAAACAAGAACCTACATTTGGGGTTTGAAGGAGGTCTTGAGCAACCCGAGGCCAGAAAGAATTCCCAGAAGGGGGTCGTTTGTTGACCAGCAGCAGCAGTGAACCCTCAAGAGTCCCGAGAAGAGTTCAGTAAAACGTCGGGGGGTGTGCAAGTTTGGATATGTGGTGATCATTCCCGACAAGCCAGTTCAGATGCAGATATTCATCTTCCTGAGACCTCGCTGGTAATTCGGGGGCTGCCAGTCCCCGTGAATCATCCGCCAGGACGCGTGAAATCGCGTCAGCCGTTGTTGTTGTTGTTGTTGGAACACAACAGTAGGCGCTGCGAAGGCCCTGACGGAAAGGGGGCACCTGCCAATGAATAAGGGACAAACAAACAAAACAAAGTCCAGAAGAGCCGTAAGAGAGAGGACGAAGGGCTACGTTTCTGATTGGAGTGTTCGGATGAACGTCGCGTTCCAGTAATAAAATGACAGGAAATCTCTCTCTTGCGGCCCCGGTCTTCAGCGGCGGCTGGGAGGTGTAACATCTTTACATGGTGGTTCGGAACTCAGCCGAGCCGTTTGCGCCGGACGAGGAAAGGAGCAGGCTGGCTCCCAGATTCTTCATCTAACAAGTAAGATAGCCTGCTCTGTGCGCCGACTGACCAAGAGCTTTTCCGCCTAGGCTGCCCTCCAAAGAGGTTCCAAGACTTGAATAAAGCTTTGGGGTGACGGTGGAGCTCACAGGACCCAAGACATACACCGCCCAGACCGTCACAGCCATAGGATCAAAGCCTCTTCCGAGCGGACCAGAACTTGAGGAGAAATTCGAAAGATGTTGTGTGAATGTAGGAATACGACGGAGTTTTATAATGCCGTGTTCATAGTTTCACCGGTGCTTTGACACCATCCTTCTTCCAACGGCCAACAGAGCTGCACAAATACTGGATCTGTGCCGAATCGATCCGAACGTGTTGCGTGGTGCGTGAAATCTCAAGGAAGCCCACCAATCCTTGCCTACTGTAGGCCTACGGCAGGTGAGTATTTACGGGAGAGGCGAAAAAGGCAAGCCAAAAACCCCAAGCAGAAGAAACTCAGGCAGACATGCAGCGTCAGCACCTGGTACTTGTGGTTGTTGATCGACGCCCCCAGTTGTGGGAGCAAGCACTGCCCTTGAGTCAGAGTGCCTACTCGGAGCATAAAGTGCGAACAACAACTTAACATGAATGACCCAGGCAATGGGGAACTCTAGCGGTTGGAGTAGGAGTGGGACATGATAGAAAATTGAACTTCAGGCCGAGAATGTTCGGACAGTTCAAGACACATCGAATTGGCTCGAATCTGACCGCTGTTGGCAAGGCCGATGTGTGATGGTGGCTGACCAAGATCTTTGTGAGAGCGTGGGTCGATGAGCTCGTTCGGGCAGGAATTACAAGCTGTGTTCTGTGCTTGGGCGAAGAACAGCATGATGGACTCAAGCAGCGCGTACATGCCGCCCCCAAGAGGTACCAATTCGTACTGGGAAGTTTCTGTGAGTCCTCTAGAGGGGCGCTTGAGAAATGTCTTGACGTGACTGTCAATGTACAACTCTGCAGCCGGCTCAAGGCTCTCCTCTCTCGGTTAAGGAAGCAGCAGAACAGCCACCCCATCGGCAGCTGCAGACGGACTCAGCGCACCATGAGGACAAAGGCAACCCCGTATTTTCAAAGGCTCTGCCGTCAAGCGCGGATCCTCGGTCCAGGCGATGAGTAAACGAGATAACGAGTCCAGTCGGGCATCAAAGGACACCCGAAGGTGCAGTGATTAGACGGCATCGGATGCTGGATCAGCATCGCCAACTTGAGGGTTGGCCTGGATGACATTCTCAGAGGGGCCAGAAATAATGCCTTGATCTTTTAGCCAAACCACTCATCCATCGTACTCGGTGAACTGCAAGAACGGACACCCATACAGCTCTTGACAAATCATGTCTGCAACCTCGAAATACTGCGGCCAATTCTAACCTGGACGTAAGAGAAAAAGAAGAAAAAAGAAGAAGAAACAAGCTGGAAAACCGGTCATTCTTTGGTGGTTGGTAAAATGAACAGGCACCCTATACAAATTTCCCCAGCTGCAGTGTCGACAGGATTGAGATGATGTGCTTGCTTCTCGTGCGTATGGTCGGCAGTCTCAACAGGGACGGCCCACCGTGAGAGCAGTTTATCATGGACCAACAGGAGCCCAGAACGAAGGGAGGGGGGGATACTCCAAAGGTTCCAGACGCAGGGACTCTCTGGACATTGGCCGGCACTCCCAGACCGGTCTCGTTTATCCCACCCCTCTGGGGTGGTGGTGCTTGATTCCCACCAATCGACGCCCCTGAAGAGACCGCAAGGCCCGACACTGACGCGGTAACCGGTGAGCGCTGCTCGATCACGATGGGCAAACCGTGTAGGGTCACCCCCGACGTCCTCAAAGTCCGCTCCAACTCGCACTCGATTGAGTTTTTGGCTGTGGCCAAGCGTGCTGGAACTCCAGATCGGATCATGGTTGCTTCTGCATGGCTGCTGAGCAGCCCGAACTCCCAGTGTTTCTAGTGTTTGATCCGTCACATGTAGCCAGACTGACAGTTAATTCTGCGGGCCCGACAGATTGGAAAGCCGTGCCCAGGTGGTGTTACTATCACTGCGCAGAAACACAGACTGTGGAGGTACCAGTAGGTGTAGGTAATGTAGGTAGTAGCGAGAAGGGGCGAAGAAAAGAGACCCGAGGGCCATGACATGAGTGGGCGGGGCAAACTGGGATGGGCGTGTCGTTCCATTCGAATTCATCCATCCACGAGAGCATCCATAAAAGAGTATCTAGATGCCATTGAGGCGGTTCTTGCATGGATGTGCTAGGGTCCGGGCATTGGACAACGCCCATACATTGTTCCTAATCACGCAAAATCCTGGATGCTGGTATTCCCGATGCCTATGGGTGATTAAAAATGTATCATTTCTGCGCTCGTGACCGAGTGAAAGATGGATGGATGGATGGATTGATGGGCAATTGGTGCTGCTTCTGCCTGCAGCACCGGAAATGGAAGGCTGCTCCTGTGTGCTGGACAGTGGTGTGGTGGTGGTGGTGGGGGTAGGTTGGGAGAGATGGAACAACCTGGACTTCTCAGGTCCTCCGTGGACTCCCGTCCCGGTCTTCCTGAGGTGGAGGTACAGTATCATACGGAAAAACTTACCGCACAAGATTTAGTGGAGCATCGTGGGCCAAGTGGGGCATCGTTGCTTCCCGTTCAGCACCCGCATGTTGAATTGAAGGAAAGAGCTTGGCTCCGCTTGGCATCATCTGGTCTCCACATCTGTAAATTGCTCCACGGGCAGCTCCAACTCAACCTGATTCCGAACTGCTCAACTGAAATCTGAGATGGGCTAGAGCAAACATGACATGGGCAAGAGCTACCTAAAGGAGAGCAGAAAGCTGAAACAAAGAGAAAGGCGGTCTTGAGAGCATGAAATTTTGCTGTCACTGAAAACTTTAACACACCTGGCACACAATCGGCGACTCTTGTGAGATCATGACCAAAGGCGCAACCTGTCTGTCTACCCTTTTACCTCCCCAACAGCAACAAATAATCATACACACACGCCAGGAGTGCCCCTTCAGAGCCAAGTCCATATCGATGCAAGTACCAATTACGAAATACGCCGTCAGAATGGCCATCAACCAACCGCCTCCAATTATACAGTGTCCCTTCCGAAACCCGCCCGTCCCAGATCCGCTGCTATTGCTCGCGTACCCAGCCCAGGCAGAGTTCACTGCGCGAGCAGCAAGTGACCAGGAAGAGAAAGCTACTCTGCATCCTCCGTGGCTTGACGCCTGACCCGAACAGGTAGCCCAATGCCTCGTCGGGACCGGTACCTTGAAGGTTGCATGCTTCGACTGAGGCACGCTGCTGACGGTTCATGCAGAACGCGAGCCCAGACGACACAACTGTCTGTCCCGAGTCCTTGACGTGCTGGTTGGCATACCGCTGAAGGGTGAAACAAAGCTGCTCGGCCCCCGCAGATAGCCTCATTGTTCGTCGGTCAAGGTCGCTCAAAGAGACCCTTGGTTTGTGGAAAAACCGGGGATGGGATGAGGTGTCACATACCACAAGATCTGAAAACCGCCTGCAGAAGTGAGATGTGGCCGAATGTGGCCGGATGGGAAATAAGAGAGGGGAAGATGCGCATCATCAGCAAAGCTGAAAGCGCCCACCTGCGGCAACGGACCGATGGCCCTGTGAGGAGTAACAGCAGGCCCTTCCAGCTTGAGGTTATACTCCCCCACCACATAGCTCGATAGCCCAAGCTTCCGTCATTCTAGGCACACGGCGATTGAACGACTGCTGCATTGCGTACGCACATCTCAACGTCCCAATCGACCTACTCCACCTCAAATGTATCTTCTGGGACGGAGTGGCAAGGGTACACGTTCCGCAAGGCTTGAAGTCAAGACTACCTACTGACCCGAATTGGACCCCGTCTCGTCGTTGAGAATTGCGGAGTCGTGCCGCACCACCTCCCGCGAATCATTGGGATGCAGACACTGCTTGATGCACATCTGGAGCATGGGAACTGACAAGAAAACTTTTGCTCGGGATGATCTCTTCTTGTCCGAATGGGGGCTCCAGAGTCAACAACCAATGATCTTCGACGCAAACCTGGGGCCCATATCCGCAATGTTCAGGGAAACGGCCGAAAGACTCTGCAGTCTGAAACAATGGGGCTTCCCGCCATGGGAAAGCTTCACCAAGCCCAGTGCTAACATCGGATTGGCGGGTGGGCAGGCGCATCGATTTGAAGGAAACGGGAACCTGCGCAAACGACATTTCGTCCAATCAACTCTTCAAACTCGTTTTTCCATGATCCCGCGACATCAGCTCATATCGGCCATGCATCAGAGCAACACGAGGTTATTCCAGCTTTCCTCCTTCGAGAAGACCGACGGATATTTTTGGCCCCTCTTTGAGTGGTTACGTTTGAAAGGTGACGGGATGCTTCGGGTACCGATCGAACTAACGACTTTCTCTTTTTTTCTTTCTTCTTCTTCCGGTACTCAAAATAAGCTGCCCCGAGAGCACATAATCCATTAGGCAGGCTCAAGGAAGGATACGAGCGAGCTTCACTCCCTTGCGTCCGTTGCAAGGCTTTCTGGAAACCATGTGCGCCCCTGAGAACGCCCCTGAAAGACGCTCGGTGATAAGTAAAGCGTTTTATCAAGCTCCAGTCACCGCGCTGGGATCATGACTTGCGAGAGATTCCAGAGTCTCGAGCCGGGGCATGTCTGAAGCAAGGCTTCGCTTTGAACTCCTCACGTGTCGGACCAAGGAACCTGATATCTCAAGTGAGACAATGCTGTATGGCCTTGTCTCCAGTTTCTCTGCATGGACTCTGTCGGCCGTTGCCGAACCTGCCAGGTCTATAGGGCCGAAGACTGGGAGGCGTGCTGCATTCGATGTCCACATACCACGTTGGCCTGGGGTTCGCTGCACAAGAAAACGGAGCGAGAATCGGCTTTTCCGTTCTGTTGATGGAATCTAACACGCTGTAAAGCAGGTGTCAGCTGAACTTTGGCCTCACCCGCCCTCGCAATCCTCTCCAGCACATTCTGTCATCTACACCGAGATGTGGCCGGATTCACAACTCGAACACGCTTTGGCCGCTCGATTGAGGAGCTTGACAAACCGCACAACTGGTGGAGAAGGCCTTCCCGTCATCAAGGAGCCTGTCATAATCCTGCAGCTTCCCGTGCTGGACTGTTTCCTTGCTAGGGCAGATCCTTCTTCAAATAAAAAGACGGGTTTGTGGCGCGTCCTAGGGGCACTTCCGGTAGGGTGGTTGCATATTTGCTGCATGGAAGACGAGGCGGCAGAAGCTAGCAGGGTAGTAACTTGTTTTCGTTTTCAACTGCTCACTGCCTCGAGGATTTGTCGGGAGACTCGCTCCTGATCCACACCCCTCACCCCCTTAGCAGACCAGGCACAAGACGGCCAGTCTGTCTCAAGTCAGAGGCAGGTATACTCCAGCAAGGCACTTCAGTGATACCTAATCGCTCTAACCGTAACAACATCCCAGGGGCTGGTACGGTACCTGTTGGGGCGCAGGACAGCTCCCGTGGCAAGCTCCTCGCCCTTCAACAGGTTTGCTTGGCCGAGGGCTTCGAACACCAGAACGGTTGGAGGCCATCAGCCTGAAATTCGAGCGGCTTCTTGCTTTGCTTGTTCAGTGCGGTCCTTTCGTCCGAAGCCTGAGCTGGCGGATAAGGGGGAGAGGTTCCTCGTTCACCCACAAACTTACATGGGGGCCACCTACCGGGGGGGGGGGGGGGGCATCACTCTACCGGTGACTTGGTCATGACGCCAGGAGCGACGCAATCTAACTTCCATGAGCTCTCGTCCGAGCGAGGGTATCAAGGTTTCCGTCTTGACACTTTCCTTCTTATTTAAAGAGGCCGGGGAGTCTCCGGTCGTGCCGCGCCCACTCCGTTGTCGTTGTCTCAAAATTCCTGCGGAACCGGGCTCAATCATCCTGGGCTTAAGAAGGCAGAGGATTCCCTACCCAGTCCGTACCTAGTTTCCTTGCTGCCATCTGGGCCTTTTTATCTTCTTCAGATCCACACCTGCCAGACGCTGCGCTAGGCCGAAGGCTCTTGTTCAATCTTCTGTACAACCGCGCTGTGCCTTGTAGGCCTCCAGTAGCCACCCACCCCTCTGTCCTGTCCCCATCTCTTCTGTACGATCTATCCCAAGCCACTACGACCGGGTCGACAACGGCATTGTCGACAGCAGCACCATCGGAGATCCTGCAGTTGAAGCTCGCACGGCGTGCTTGCGTCAGCGTATCTCAGAGAGGCAGGCCAAAAGCGGAAAGGGGTTCCTGCTGTCACAACCGCCACCAGCTTCTAGAAAAGCACAATTGAACTGAGGGAGAAGCGAACCGCAGTCAACGACACCAATTACGTCGGATCGTCCCGAACTCCCCTGTCAGGGTCTTTAAGGAGTGGCTTCCACGAACCCGCACCTGTTCCCAGAGACCCGACATCTGATGGTGCAAACGGGAAACAAACTACAAAGGTAAGCAAAATTTAGTTTTCATGGTACGCATCAACTGCGCGGCATTTTGCGTCAAATGGAAAGTATTTGTGGCAGGAGCCAGACAGAGGATTCGCGGATGAAGATCTCGGAGGTTGGTCCGGCCGCCCCAGCGTTACGGAAACCCGACTGCAGGAGGCCATTTCGCCGTTTCCTGCATGATACAACAAAGCCCCGAACAGCTGGAGCGAAAACAAATAAAGCTATTCTGGGACGAATACGGCTTCCCGACTCGACACACTTGGTCCCAAGCTTGCATGAGGATCCACCTCGAACCAGTCGCCGGACTGGACAGACGATATGGATGCATCGAAACGAAAAGAGAAACAGGGCAAACGGAATCAGCGAGACCAGACGACCGGCGAACTGGCTCCCGGGTTCTGGATAGTCATCTGCCCATCTGGTCTGATGTCAGTTGTCGACATTTACGCTCAACGAGAGTGGCCTGAAGCCCCGGCACCCGAAACGAATCGAATGCTTCCGTTGCAGCGTCCTCGGACGCCCTCCCAGACGTCATCTAGCCCCCCCCCCCCCCCTGCAATAAAGATTGTTCCGAGATTGGCGAAGGGGGGTGGGATGGACTTGTTTTTGAGCCTCCGCTGCCTATACTGTCTGAATACAAATCCCCCGAGATGCTGACAGGTCCGAAATACAGCAGCACCCTTGCCCATCGATGTGCAAGGTTGGTAATCTGAGTGCTTGGCACGACAGGGGTCTGTCTTGAGGTGAGTGCTCTCCCCGACCAATCCGCTCCTCGAGACGGCTCGTCGTAAGCCACCACGGACAGACGATATCTGCGCTTTTGGGAAGTTTTAGGAAAGCAGGAAAGATTCCGCACGCGGGTGGCGGGGTTTAGTTCTGCTGAGACCCAGTCCTGCAAGGCCGGTCTGGAGATTTATCTGGGGATGGCCGGACAGGCCTCACCGGGACGGCAGTTTTGAGAATGCTGGAGCTAACCATTCTCCCACAAAGCGTGAGGATCTTGTACAAGGCGCCGCAAACTCAAACGCAAACGCTCCGAGACCCTCTCGTCCATAGCGACAGCTCGCTCCCGTCCGGAGCTTGAGGGCTTCGCATGAATCAACAACCCCCCAAGGTATTACTTTGTTTTTTTATATTTTTATATTTTTATTTTTTATTTTCTTACTCGTTTGGTATCTTTGGCTCCTCATGATGCACATCTTCGAGTCTGTGACAAAACAACAATCCCAACAATACAATTCGCCGCTGTGCCGGACACAACAATTTGGTCGCAATCAAAAAGATATAAATGCCAATGTCCTCACCGAAGCAGCGGAAGCATCGACAGGGGGGGTTAGCATAGGGCGGGGCCATAGGAGTGGTGCAGATACCACACACACCCAAAGGTAAGTGACAGCCTCGAGACAGCCACCGTCACCTCCCCGCGAATTGTAATTCGTTGTCTTGAGAGATTCAGGCAAGGCTGGAGCTTGCTGGCGAGCAGTCTTGCCTCGCATCCCTCTGACCCCCTCTTTTCCTTCTCCCGGACCCCAGCCATGCTCTCCTCTGCACTCTGCACCGTTGCCACGCATTTGTTCAGCTTGGGGGCCCGCACTTTCCGATCGTCGGGCCAGGACCGGGGGGCTTCTGCATGCAGTTCCTCTCGATGTTCCGACGCGCTCGGCGGTCGTCTTGTCAATCATGGCCGTCAAACATGGACTTTTCCAGTCCTAAGTTCCCAAAGTCGTATCCACCCAAATACCCCTGTCCTGTCTCGCCATGCCATGGGCATCATCCATCCTCATCATCATTGTCCCATTGTCGCATCCCTCATCCATCGCAACCGTTTGCACCTGTGCGGCGTGTCGCGTGGATCTCTATTCAAAAGAGAAGAAAAGGGTCGACAATGGCATACATGAATGATGCGGTGCGTTGAACGGGGATCTGGTGCGACACGATGGGTCCGCATCCCGGCTGTTGGAAGCGCGCCTACGAAAACCCATGCAGTTGGCTTTGCTGCTGCTGATGCTGGTGGTGGTGGTGGTCCTGGCGGGCTGCTCAGTGCTGCTTGGCTGGCTGGCTGCTTGCTTTCTGGTTGGGGCTGGTGTTTGGTCGCACATGCGGCAGAACAACCGACCAGGGCCCCGTCAGCCAAGAGACAAGTACCTCTGCAGGCGCATCGGTACCTCGTGGTACTTGATGTACCCACACTGCTTGCTTGCCTCGATGTTACAGCAAGGAAGGCAGCCTGGGCTGTCGAGGCACTGTAATATTACTGCAAAGCCCACTCAGTAATATTATCAGTCTGTCAGAGGCACTGGACAACGGCAACAGAGAAACGGCATCAGAACAGTGCAGCAAACATCTCGCTCGCTTTCCCTCACGGCTTCACTGCCTCACTCCTCACTCCTCGCTCCTCAACTCTCATTACACGCTCCCCCGGTTTTTTCATCCCATTCAGTCCATGCCTTGTCCTGCCCTTCTCATTTGCCTCGCCCCCACCACCACTCATTCTCTTCACTCGTGTCCATTCCCGCGTCTCAGATTCTATTTGGCCCATCTCGCAACGAGGTCTAGCTGCCGTTGTCAGGCTGTTGTTGCTAACTCACCATTCCTGCGCCACAGCTTCTCTCTTGACACCCACTCGCAATCGCACAACCCGCCAATATCATGCTGAGAGGGATCGTGTCGCTGCTTCAAGACTCTTGGCCCTGACTTGTTGCCTTCCGACTTTTTTCGTTTGCTTGTCTCTCCATCCTTGTTGCGATACTCTCCGAGTCTCCCCGCCTTTTTGACAGAGCAGGATCGGGATCGCCTCAGTTCATCATCGAAACAAAAATGGAAACAGTGCTCTAACAGGTGCGTTCTAGCAGGACTTTGTCGAGCCCTCGCCAACATCTGGTTCCGGGCTAGACGGGTATCTCGACATACCACCCGCGCCCACTGACATGTGGTACGTCAACGGGTATTTTATTCCTCTCTTGTTCTTTTTTATTCTTCATCCGTTCTTTTGTCTCATTGGCTTACCTCGTATGAGGGGGGCTTTCTGGATTCTGACTGGAGGGGCGAAGAGTCGGCGCTGTTCAAATAGAGGTCCTCTATCCGCACTTACACCCGTTTCTTTACAAGAACCCCTTCTGCACTTCCCACACTCCCTGTAACCCTCCCCTCGCCTTTTTCATATTCCTACTCATATTCCCTTCCCCACAAAATCCAGAGATATCCTGCGGGCAAGTTGTTAGTATTATATTCAGTCACGTCTTGTATCACATACACACACGCGCACACACACCTCACGCACTCCTCAAACCGCCGCCGTCGCCGCGCATGCTCTTTAATGGTGATAAGCCGGAGCTGTCACGGTCTACGGATACCCTTGCCCTTGTCATTGTTTTCTCTTCACCCTTCATTTTGGCGCAAGCTTCGGCGCCGAACGTGTTACATTGGATCGGTAGCTCGTGAGCTTGCTTCCCGCGGCCATTGCCGCATGCGCCGTGGACTGTCTCCGATTTCCGTCAACTGCTAGGTGGCCCTGTGCAACTTCCAGTTGGCAGTACCTGTTGGCAGTACAACCTGCCCTGTGGTACCGGCGTACAGGGTGTGTTTTGCAGGGGGAAAAGTACGGATCATACCTAGTGTTGTGGAATGGTGCACTGTTAGAAACTACCTGGCAGATTCCCCTCCATCACACGCACCCCCCCCCCCTCCCCCCCCTTCCACCCCTCTTCAGAGTACTCTGCATTCTGCATGCTAAGGCGTGGCCGCGTGTGCTGACCGACCCTGTCTGTATAGCTTTAACCAGGGATCTACCGTTACAAGCAGCCTGTCTTCGATTCCAGAGGCTCCAACCCAGCCTTCTTCATATTTAAGCCTGATCCCACCAATTCCTCCGTCGACTGTGAGCCCTTACTCTCCTGAAGGCGGTCACTTTTATTCTCCCGCTCCCCCCGTCTTTCCCGGCCTCGAAGTTAGGCCTCGACTGGGCTCCAAGTACGTAGCACACTTACTTCTTTGGCTTATACCACTTCACCTTTACTTGATCTTTCTCGTTATGAGTCTCGCCATCCCATGGCGCACTCGGTCCTCCCCAGCGCTTACAGCTGTAGCAGTAACACCTCTGGCCCCTCGGGCATGGCACATGCCCCTCGGTCCACGACATTGCCCCATCCAGGATCACACTTGGGAACGCGAGATATCTACTCGTCGGCAACACCCTCCTTCCAGCGGAGACAACCTGATCATCACTACATTCCTCGGTCTCCCTCTTTCCCTACAAGACGGCCTCACATCTCGCCAACAAGCAGCCCGGCCGCTTTTGCCGCCCTCAGCAAGATGGACGCGACCTACGGATCCAAAAATCAGCAAAACATCCCCCCACTGGGGCCTCTGACATCTCATGGGCACTTGTCGTATATCGATGCCGCGTCCACTCCCATCAAGGTGGACATCCATGGGATCATCGACAAGGGCTTCTTCATGGCCGACAATGAATGGACTTGCTACCGACGCAACTACTTCTCATGCGTCTGCTCGTATTCGATCACGCCCTTGCTTCCCACCGTGGGCATGCAGTTTGTTCCGACAGGATCTCAACAGGCACACACTGTGTACGGATTTGCCATGCGTATCTCAGCAGTGGTAGCCGAAAATGAGAACCACGCGATCGAACTAGTTCAGCACACGCCCAAACGAGACAAGGGACCGATCGCCAAGCCAGAAAAGGTGCGACTTTCTCCAAAACCTCAACAAGCCAACCATCACCCAATGGCCTTGTACGGGGACGGCGGCATGGGCTCTGCAAGAGGCTACGATCAGGGGTTTGTCGGGCAGAACCCGCAAAACTCTTCACCTACCGAGCACACCTTTGAACGCATTCAATTCAAGCAAGCAACAGCGAATAACGGGAAGCGAAGAGCCGCGCAACAGTACTACCACCTCATTGTAGAACTCTGGGCCGACATCGGGAATAATGGTACCGCCGATCCTTACATAAAGATTGCGCAAAAGAAGTCTGCCAAGATGATTGTACGCGGGCGCTCTCCTGGCCATTACCAATCCGAGAGGAGAGGTAGCACTAGCAGCGGCCCCGGAGGATCTGCCGGAAGCGGCATCGGCGGAAACGGGTTTCCAACAGGGTTCGGTTCCAACGAGTACTCGGCCGGGCCGTCCATCATGCAAACAGGGTACCCGTCAGCCTATGACACGCGGGGCGGCGGATACGGAAGCACCCGGCATCACCACGAACTGACAATGGAACCCATGATCTCTCCCGAGCAGGTGAAAGCGATCACGGAGCCAAAGGGTTATCAGTACTACCCAGCAACCATTTACGAGGGTGAGCAGAACCACCGACCCCATCAGGTTGAGCTCTTCAGCCACCACCCACGCCATGATACCTCGGACAGCGGCACAAGCAGCTCGATGAGCTCTGGATATGACCACGGCAAGGTCAAGCCAGAATTGGAGAACGGTCTCCCCAGCGTCTTTTACTCGGGACCTTACTACAACGACCCAAGCACTCGTCTCGACCGATTCACGTCCAAGTCGAGCTCTGCCGGGCATTATCCAACACTGATTCCCCCGCCTTCCACGTCTAGCATGAGCATGACCTGATGATCGGGACGGGCAGCATCTTTGAGCGCGCCGATAGCCTCATTTTAAATTTTTGTTTCACTGGCGATGGACCACGAGCGATGCTTTTTCAGAATTATTTTAACACTACTACGAAAGTTTTATTAAACCTACATGTGATGGAAAAAAAAATCCCACTACACGTGCCTGTCCAAAGATGGGAAGTCTATCACTGCAGAATCTTTTGTTTTGGGAGTCTGGGTTTAGGGTCTAGGGTCTTCCGGGAAGGAAGGGACACAAAAAAGAAAGCTGGGACACCTTAGAGCTTGCTTGGGAACAACATTTGACCTCACGGGGGAAACGGCGTATGGAACATTGATGGAAAGACTTTCTCTATCGTCACAATTATCGAGACAACACGCGCTATTTCTTTTGGGCATGGGGGGTTATTGTTTGTATTTGTCTTTTACTGGTACCTGTACGTTTTGCACTAATTCGGAGGATGGAAGGAGGAAAACGGCATGGTCGACTAACTGACGCGCCATTGTTCGGGGACAAAAAGCGCGGATTGGGATTTTTCTAGTTTTTCCACCTTGGGGAAATGGTTCAGATATTGGGGCATTGATTGGTACTCGAAGAGTGATATCATTGGGAGGGTGGAATATTGTGGCGTGCCTTTTTTTCTTCTTCTCTGGGTTTGTTTTTTTTTTGCTCTCGGTCTCGTTTTTGCTGCTCTTTACACAACAACCCTCACTCACACAACAAACTCTTACTTACTACCGTGCCTCTTTTTCTTCATTTACTTTTCTCTCTCGCTTTCACTAGGAATATTCGAAAAGGGCAAGGTATCAAGGAAAGGGGGAAATATCGCACACAGACACGAAGGACACACACACACACACACACACAAAGCATGTTAGCATTTGCAAGGAAGAAATACCCGGTGCATTTATTTTTATTTTTCTCTCTTTTATTTTTATTTATTTTTATCTTTATTACTTTTCAATTCTTTTGGCTTTTCTTCAAACCTTCTACTTATTTATTTTTGCAACAAACCAACCTCCTTTGACCAAACTTATTTTTTTTATTCGCTATTGTCAAACAAATTTTTTTTTTTGGAAGTCTTGATTTATTTATCTTTTTTTTTTTCAAATTTAATCTATCAAACATCCATTATTATTATTTTGGTGCTACCCTGCTCGTTCTTCTTTCAAAACGTGTGTGTGTGTGTGTGTGTGATCTGCGGAGATATGGTCGACTTAAAAATGATGAATTGCTCCTTGGCTCTCTACATGCACGTCACGAATCCGAGGTTTTACACTAGTCTGTGTTGTTGTGATGGTGGTGCTCCATCCGTGGCTTGCGGGGAGATGCGAGCTAGCAAGGGAGGGGGGAAAAAAGACAGGGGAACGAAAAAGAAGGAAAAAAAACCAAAGGCAGAGTTTATGTGCGGTTCTTGTTTCCGTGCAGTGTGTGCCGCCGGGGGCAAGAGAGAAAATTATTCCCCGGGAAAGTTTGCGATCCTTTTGGTAACTATTACTGTCATTGTTTCTATTCCACTTCTCACCTACTTCGGTTCAAACCTATTTAGTAATGTACCTACCATGGGTGAGTGGCTATGCGAGTGCAGTGATTTCAGGCAACACCGGGAAAAGACACCAAGCATCATGAGTAGTAGCCTTTTTTTGGGCCCAACAGTAAGTGGTAAGGTGGTTAGTTACCTTGGAATCTCACGGCAGGCAAACTACACTAGGTATATATATATATATATAAAAAAAAAGGTTGCAGGAAGTATGCACTGCGTACCTTACCTACCTTGCACCACCATGATGGATGGGGTCGGCCGTTCAAAAGGGAACAACAGAGCCGATATGTACCCTTACACACGCGCACATATATACATGCATATATACATACATGGGGAATGATTACGGCGAAGGGCGGGGAAAGGGGGAATGGGGAAAAGGGGGGAAGGGGGAAGGGGGGCCGACGATGGATGCTATACTATGCTATGCAAGATGTGTTTTTTTTTTTTTTTTACGTTTGGGGGGGGGGGGGGGGTTGCCAAAAAATTCCGCGGGGGTTCGGCAATTAAAACATAATTTTCTTGGAAAGATTAATGCTTTTTTCTTCCCATCTTAACCAAGCCAAACCTTGGTGCCCTTTAT
>MU858814.1:442818-553379 GCA_033297175.1 Cladorrhinum sp. PSN332 | reverse complement strand
CGCCGCGCCCCCCCCCCCCCCCGCCCCCCCCCCGCCCCCCCGCCCCCGCCCCCCCCCCCCGCCCCCGGCCCGCCGGCCCCCCCCCCCCCCCCCCCCCCCTGCCAACTAATTCCGCGTGGGTTCGGCAATTAATACATACTTTTCTTGGAATGATGACTGCTTTTTTCTTCCCATCTTAACCATGCCTATCCTTGGTGCCCTTTCTGATCTTTAGGAGTGTGTGTCGTTCACCATGGTTACACAAATGATCGCCTGTCAGAAAAAATATGACCCATCTTCCACTGTAAATTTGCTGTGTACAACGTGAGGCGCGTATGGTAGGTGAGAGGCGCAGCGTCAATTTGGCGGCAACGGAAGTCTCCCATCCACAGGTTTGATGTAACACAAGACGAAGGGGAAATTCCGAGGTTACACAAGGGCGTGTGTGTGTGTCGGTCTGGGATTGAAGCTTCTCATGTGGTTGGTTGGTTGGTTGGTTGGGGTGCTGGGGGGGCATGTCAGAGTTTCGGGCGCAGTTGGTGGTTAAGGAAGTGGGTGGTGTGGTAGCACAGAAACAAACCCGTGGGAGACCTACCTGGAGCGAACAAGCGCGCATATGGTCATCAATCGCCCAGACCGCTTCCCAAGATTTGTCCACCACCATCCGGGGAGAGCTCCTAAAACCAAAGACGATTGGTTCAAATGAAAAGCTCGGGTTATGTCAATGCGAAAATCCCTTCTTTCCTTCCCGCTATGAAGGGCCTGCCTGCCTGCATTTCAAAATTTGCCAATTTTGTGCACTACTCGGCGTTTGAACCAGGAGCGTCACGTTTTAACTCCGCCGGGTGGGACTTTAAAAAAAACTTGATCGCTCTGACCAGGAGGAAGGTCCTACCCGGTCATGGTATCATGGGACCCCGCGGCCACCGGAACTTGCTCATCGGTCGCTTCATCTCGACTGAGGTAGGTGCGCTCGACGATAACAGACACGGGAAGGTGAGAAAAGGACCACGTAATGGGGGGTAAGCTGCAGCCAGGCCTTCCGTCCGATTCAACAAAAGAGAGCAAAAAAAAAAAAAATCCAACCTACAATCCGGTCTATTTCACCAACCGCAATTACCACGCTGACACCACCCTTCCACGACATTCCGCTGGCGCGCCGGCATCTGAAGGCGGTTGTCGTACCTTGGTTGTGTCACCGCCTATCCGTAACCCGGTCATCATCTGCCGAGAAGACCGACCTGGGCCAATGATGACTTGCATCATTTTCTGTTTGTGTCCTCCTCGCTCCATTGATCTCATCCGAGGTGCTACCGCCGAGCAAAACACCGCGGAGGACAAGAACACGCATGCACCGCCTCAAACTTGATGGAATCCAAACCCCCACACACCCAAACCGCGGAAGTTGACCGGCCATGGTCCCATGCTGCGCAATACCAGGCACCAGTGGGCAAACCGGACCACGACTTGGCAGGGCTAATCACGCACACCAGATAGGCGAGGATGCGGCACAATCCCCATGGTGTACATCTGCCAACAACACCAAGAAAGGTGACAGAAAGGACCCAAAGGACGCCATGCTCCAAGTCGTCAAGAGTGGAGACGCTAATTGCGGCCTTGGTTTCCTTGGCCTGCCTTGTCTCGACTCTTCTTGGGATGATGTCTGTGTCTCTCTTCGCTTCGCAGCGGCAACGACCAAGCGAAAGAACTTTGTGCACCCGTCCCGGCAGAATGGTAAAAGGGGCTTGAGCGAACACCCCGCAAAAAGGGGGCGCCTTTAGGAGACACGACAGGAAGCGGGAGAGGCAAGGGTTCATGCGCATCTCGTCGTCACCAACAAGCAACGGAACTGCCCGTGTGCGCTCTAGGCAACCAGAAAACAATGAACCCGAAACGACGGCGTCCGGATCCGATCTGGTGCCGCCGGCGTTGATCGGCACTCAAACGGATGCGACCGGCCGCCGCCAGACAGTTCTTCGGATTTATTGTGCGGCACAAGTTCCATTTATGTGCAGACTACCTACGCACTGATCCTCCGAACCACCTTGGGCAGTTGGTTGTTAGTCCCTGTCTTTCCTTGAGCCCGGCATGTTGCAATTCGCTTGCGGTCCAATTAAGGTTTTTGGGGCTAAACCCCCTAAAAAAACAAACCGCTCAGCGATCACAGCCAACCCTGGCGTGGATTTATTTTTTCCGCCGGGGCACCCAGGTGGATTTACAAGTAAGGACGCGAAAAGGCGCCCCCATTCCCCCTCTCTACACTAATTCCACTCTGTCCACTGTAACCGCTGCCGAGCGTGCCGATTTCCCACCTGGAGTCCCCGGAATTCCGCCAGTTTTCTTCATCATCAACCATCAACCTCGCTCGCCAAGGCGCCATGTCGCCCTCGTCCCGCATTTGGTGCTGTTGCACAACGTAAGGCCGCCGGACCTCCCGCGATCCACAGTTTTGTACTCGGTAACGTCTTCGCTGTATCGACCACGTACCCACCACGATGCGCATGTTCTTTTATTCACAGTTGGAGATCATCGGTGAGATGTCAAAGACATCAATCGGGCGCGGAATGATCACTCGAGATGATTGCTTTCCTGACGAACACTGCCTTACCCTCCCCCCCCCATGCTGACGCAACTATCCGGCCGACCGGCAGGTTGTCAGCGTAGCAACCTGGAACCCTCCCCTCGGACATGTCATTGACTGGCTGCTTGAGTCACTCGGCGAAAGCAAAGCGAGACTAAAAAACTATGTGGAAAACTATTTGATACATTTAGAAGGAATTGCCTTGCTGGTTTGGAACTAGCGACGGCTCCGGGAGAGAGTGTTTCTGATGTGCAAGGCTGTGACGACCACCGACAGCCGACTCCAACTGCCAAGAATGATACGCATCATTTTCCCGCCCGTGTTACACAAGCTCTATTCGTGCAACGCTCCTCGATCTGCCACTAGCCGTCCGCGGGAAATGCAAGGTCCTTTCAAAGGCTTTTGTCAATCACCTTGTTAGTGTCGCTCACCAAGCAAAGGCTGGGCATTTTTTGTGTTTGACGCGATCGTCGAGTATTTTCCTTTTTATTTTCTCTCGCCCTTGCTTTCTGACCACTTGTTTCAGGTCCTGTTATTTGTTATTTTGAACTTTTTCACTTTTTGCTCTGTGTCCCCCCGGATCGGGCCCTGGCCGTCGACGCGTGGTGTTCCGCTTCCCAGGTTGTTGACGCCACAACAACAAGCGAACCACGCCGACAACCCAAGCACAGTGTGCACGTATTCTGGAGAGCCAATCATGGAAGCCGCTTTCTGAGTGGTTTTGGTTTTGCATTTGTTGAGTCAGCGCCCTTGTTGATGTCAGGAAATTTTGGACAGTTTCGAAAGGACCTGGAAGGTTTGAGTGGTTGGTTCGGAGGTGCGCCCCTCTTTTTCCGTTCACCGATGTCGATCCGTGAGCTTTTTGGTACCCAGCCACGTCTGGATGTATACTACATGGATCAGGCCGATAAATGGCTGACGAGTTATTGAGGTAATTTGTGCGTGCGTGCGTGCGTGCGTGTGTGTGTGGTGGGGGACTTTTGAGGGAAAAGGTGCAAGTTGAGGGGTTGACGTGAGGCGCAACCGTTTTTGTTTTGGAAAGTTTCTTTTTCTGAGATCAGGGATTTTCATCACGGTTTGAAATCGGTCTCTGCGATCTGCTTGGTTGAAACACTTGCATGAGTGGGCATGGGGGGGAAACAGGAGATTCGATTCGAAATGCCGACCGCTCATTTGTTGGAAGCGCGATATGCTCTTTTTTTTATTTTATTTTTTTTATCTTGCCGCGGCAGCACTTGCATTTTTTTTGGGGGTGGATTTCCAAAGGACCTACGAGTGGCAATCATGTGTGTTGTGTTGATCTCTCAGCCCTATGGACTTTTTGGGGTACGCTATGCGCCTCCTTTTTTTTTTTTTTTACTCTGTGGTGGGTGTGAGGAGTAGCTGTATCATTGTGATCCATATTTCTCGGGCGACGGGGGCCTTTTTTTAGATTGAGGTGTGGTATTTTGACACCCCCATGATAATACCGTTTCATTTTCGAAAGGTCTTTGAGTTCACATAGGTACTCTAGGTACGGGGCGGCTGATGATGATTGTGAAGATGATGATGATTGTTGAGTGGGCGGGTTTACGATAGCCTTCCCGTCAGTTCTCACACCGAGGAGGTGGAGAAAGGCGATAGATACCACGGTACTACTGTATATTAATTACCCCGATCTTTTTTGCAAGTAAGATTTATGGTGTATACCAAAACTGTGAGGCGTTTTTTTGGGCGAAGTTCTTTTTGGAACCAAGGTCATGAGGTTGTTGTTGTTGTTGTTGTTGTTGTTGTTGTTGTCGTTATTATTGTTGATGATGATTCAGCGCGGCTGTGTAAGAGTCAAGTTGTAAAAGGTGATACAACGGTTCATTATCTGGGGTTCACTGCCACTGAGAGGGGGCTTGCTTTTGAACCACGTGGAAGCTATGTACGGTGCCGAAGAAGCGCCACTGTGTCTCTCTCTCTCTCTCTCTGTGTGTGTGTATGTGTATGTGTGTGCGTGTGTGTGTGTGTGTGTGTGTGTGTGTGTTGAAGATTCTAAGACATGAATTACTCCGAACAGCAAAAGCCACAACTGGGGGGGGGGGGGGGGGGAATGGGGGAAGCGGTGAGAAATGTTTTTTTTTTAACTTTTGCTGCAGTTCGACGGACCTTATCGGTACATGCGTGTACATTACATTTACATTACATTTTATTTACATTACATATATACAGATGCAGATGCAGATTCATATGTTTAGCTGTTTGTCAAGTGTCTGAAACATATGTATGTGTATGTATGTATGTGTGCGTGTGTGTGTGTGAGAGAGAGAGATAGAGAGAATGGGGATTGTGGGATTTTGTGGGATTGTGAGATTGGATACCTAGGTACTGTACATGTACATACACCGGTAGTGGGCTGAAACGGAGGTTGTTCCGGTGAGGCATGTGTATGTATCTATGTGCTGTACATGTGCAGTATTTTAGACAGCATCACATACATGCGAACACACACACACACACACACACACACAGAGAGAGAGAGAGAGAGAGAGAGAGAGAGAGAGAGACAGACACGGAAATAATAATAAAAAATAAAATAAAAATATTGATAAAGTGAAAGGGCTGGGTTTGTTCGATTAGGTAGGTTGGTTGGTTTGGGTGTGTGTGTGTGTGTGTGCGGGTCATGAGCTTGGACAGCATCACTCGGTCAGTTGGTAACTCCGAGTCACAGGTGGAGGAGACTGTTTTTTGAGGTTGACGATCCTCAGTTTCTTCCTTTCCGGGCGAGTTACTTTGAGTACTCGCCGTGACGGGGTAAGTCTGAAAGATCCGGGGGTGGGTGTGTGTGGTACTGTGCGGAAGAGGAAGGAAGGAAGAAACTTTTTGGTTTTGTGATCCGGGGTTTTTGGTGATGGGGGGGGGGGGGGGGGGTGAGAGGGTGATGTTTATTGATGGTGTATGGGACTTTGGACTTGGTTGGACGGTGTGGAGAGCAAAGCGGCGAGTAGGTTATGGCCTTGTGATTGTGATTGTGGGAGAGTGGGATTTTCCGGGGGGGTTACAAAGAGGCACGGGGGTACAGAAATAGTTCCAAAATCAGGTCATGAGAGAGTCACGGTTGGAAGACTGGACTGGGTTCACAGGATGGACAACGATGGTTCTGTCTCCCGTTTGAGTTGTTATGATGATGATGTGTAATACAACGGTCGTTTTGTGGCGGGGAAGGAAGGAAGAAGCAAGTAAGTGAGAGGCACCGGATCGTCTTTCTGGTTCCCCGGCTTCTGACTGGCCTTGCTGGGCTGGCTTGGAGGGTCCGTAACGGCACGGTTATGCTTCATACCCCCTTTTGTTGACACCTTGTTGACCAATGGTTTATCGCGGTCGGGGGAATGAAACGGGTGATATATCCTGACTGAAAAAATTGGATGGTGTGGTGGTCTCCGTTCTGGGTCCTTGAGGGCAAGGGGTTAAATTTCTTAGCATGCTTTCGGGGAATTTGCAAGACGTGACTTTCCCTTGAGCTCTTTTGTGCGGCCGAGTGTTAATGGCCGGTCTGTCCGGGCCGGGCTTTTCTTTCTTGGGTGGGATGTATTCACGCAGACATGGAAGGAGATCAACATTCTCGGTTTGCGGTGTGGGTATGATCTTCCTGCTGTGCCTCAAGTTTTGGGGGCGAGTCCTTGGGTGGAAAACTTTGAAGGGGCTTGAAAAGCCACCGGCCAGAGGAAACTGTAGTAAGCAACTTTTTTTTTCACCAAGATCCGTGCTCTCGCGGAAGTCTGAGGTAGATTGGCTGGCTTGCTAGCATTTTCTACATGAAGAAGGTCGTATCGGTGTTGACGACGACAAGGCTAGAAAAGGGGTAAAATGGTTTACTACCCCTTTTTTTCTTCTTTTTTTTCTCTTTCTTTGACAAGTTCACTTGTTTGGCTGAGCACGGGCAATGCCTTACCAAGACTTTGTTAAGAGGGTGTTTTTAATAGAGATATTATTTCCGCCTGCCACTCGGCTGTCGAGACTTAAGGACTATCCGGGTGGCTGCGAGGCGCTTTTGCTGACGGCAGTGACTGAGGTCCTGTGTGCGAAGAACCGGATGATGTCCCCTCGTTCCGATAATCATGGCATGGCAGAGTGCTGAGACTATCCGAGTTTGTCTCTGGTAGATGGGCGTTCAGTTTAAGGCAGAGTTTGCCGTGTCATGTTCAGGATGAGGCTAAGCTGGGGGACAGTTGGTGATATAAAAGCCACCGAGCAAAAAATGGCGTTTGCTGATTGGAAATAACATGTTCGGATAGGGGACCTCTTGCGCGCCACGGCTTACCCGCGGGTGTGGCTTTGAGCGTTTGTCTGTCTGGTAGGGTCTGCTCGTATTCTCTCACCTTGCTCCTTCACCGTCCGGTAGGTGTCGAGTTTTCTGAGAGAGAGGCATCTTCGGTTTCCCCACGTGACGAGTTGAAGCATGTCGGCTCTTGCATTCTGACATAGTTTCTGTTCTGCACCAACGCCACGACCCTTGCATTGGTTGTGGTGATGAGACTAAACTGTGTTGAGTATGGCTTTGGGGTCACGACATGCGGTATTATTGGAACCTTCCTTGGATGATGAAATATTAGAGACTCCGAATGCTGGTGTAACTGCTCATCTCATTTCCAGATCCCACCGTGGTGGTTATTAGGAGTTTCAACCCTCGGCTGACATCCGATGGCCGTTTACACGCACGCAAGCCTCGACAATCTGCGTCTAAACGGCGCTTAACCACTTTCAAGCGGGCGTAAAGTTCGGACCGATGTAATAAAGGCGGGAGAACCCGCGGCAAAGTATCTCATGTACCTCACTGTCGAGTCCAAGTATCGACATCCAGTCAGCGTGTAGGGTGGGTGTGGGTGAACAAGATCAGGGCGTGAGATGAACCATTGAAATTGAAATGTGTAAAAAGGGAAAATAAAGATCTTGTTGGCAATCATTCAAGACCTCCGCTGTTTGCCCCTGGTAATCCGCCGTGTTTGAGATAGCGACCCGCAATTTTGTTGCGGTGTAGCTATCTTTTTTTTCTTCCTGTTTTTTTACTTTTTCTTCCTACTACCATTGTTCTGTCTGGACAGGGGAGTCCAAGCGGTAGAGACGGAGGGTTCGGTCGGTGATCCGCGGGAAATCGAAAGAGAAATCTCTCGTAAGCCCCGGCTATGGCCACCTTTCTCAGATCATGACTATCCCCTTTTCGCTCACTTACATTAGCTGCCGTCCGGGGAAAAATCCACCATCGAATTGGGATAAAGATGCGGGGAGTGGGGGTCAAAAAAAAACCAAAAAAAAACACCAAGTTCAGGGGCAATCATCTCTTGCCCCTTTCCCCAGTGGTTCGTTTGTCGTTTTACACTGCGTGCGTCTATTATTTGGTCCGACGCACAAATTTGCTGTGTTCAATGGAGTTACCGGCGGTATAATATTTGGAGGCGGTCAGTCATCTATCCGAGATCCCTTCTGTGTGCTTGAATGCAAGTTTCTGACCGCTTTGAGGTAATGCAGTTGTCCTGTTGCTTGGCGGCGTCCCAAAGTAAACAAACAAGCTTGTGCCGCCTTCACGCACCCCATGTGCCGTATTGGCGGCCATGTGTCACCCTACTTTCCGCCTTCTCTTGTGAAGAGCACAGCAAGATCTGGTTTAAGGGTTCTTTGTTTTCATCAAGATCATTCATTCTGTTGGCGGGTTTGATCAATCTCAGACCGCGAAATGGGTTCTGATGTGAGACATCAGGATTCAACACACCACGGTCGGCCCACTCTTTTAACGGCAGTTTATTTAGTTTGACAGAGGCACAGTTAAGCTCCCATGCTTGATACGACGAGAGATTGCCAGCTGGTAGGGCGTGGTGATGATGAAGCATCAGCGGGCTCTTGTCATCATCAAAGAGAACCCTATGGTGCTACCACACCACGGCGTCTGCAATTCAGGGGCAACCATCTAACGTCGCGCTTGTCGCGGTTATCAGCCCCGGGGAAGCAAATTAACGCTCCTTTTTATAGCAGAAGATGTGTATCACAGCATCAGTCTTAATGAGTATCCACTCCAACCTCGACGCCTGGGCAGCACACATCAACATGGCAGCAGGGTTTGGTGCAAGAATAGAAGAAAGCGTGTATCACGAGATTTTAAAGTTGGGATTCCATCGCACCACCCGCGTCGCTCAGCAGCTGTCCCCCGGATCATGTTGTTCAACACACGTTGACCCCTGAAGATGGCTTGTCACGAGGGGACGGCCGAGCTGAAGGTGATCAGCAAGAAAGCCAAGAAAATCAGAGACACCCTCGGGGGTTTGTTAAGAATGATCATCACTTGCGAGGATCCTTTGCGCATTATCAATTTCATGTAGAATGTTTCCGAGCCTTTCGGGACCGTAAGGAAAGCCGGAGACTTTTACCACCATCTGCGTCCGAAATGACAATCGAAAAAGCTGCAGAAAGTGGATCTATACCGTTAACGATTAGGGGAATCGAATCCATGTGGCTGGGCGGAGTTGATGAGGTTTTGGCCAAAAGCAGAAAGTGATGAGAGGATTTAGGGAGTTAAAAGTGTATGGGAATGACATTGCCTTTGGGGTATGAGGAAACAGCGTCAACAGCAACTACCAACTCTAGGAGACTTGCTAAGAGGATTGTAACTTGACGGGTCAATTTGTTGCCCTTTCATCAAGAGCGCTTCAGTGGTTCTGGACTGTAAACTGCCCTTGACTTATTATCTTCTGAACCAAAAGGGGGATATTCACCCCTGAGGACCAAATTGCTCCCTCCTGTCCACACATCCACGGAGCAGATACAGTTACAATCTTTGGGCCGTCTACATTACTGGCATCTCTTTATTATCCAGAGCATGTGATTCTGTCATTCTAGCAAAGAACTTTCAACTCCACTGTGGGAGAATATATGACGGCCCGCTTAGTCCTGTGATGGTCAAGGCCATCGGATCTCAGGAGAGAAGCAATTGAGTCCAACCAAAGGTTGTTGCTCAAGACGAAGAAGTGATGATTATTATTATTCTTCTCTATCATGAAGAAGGAGAGAAGCCTCTACTTATAGAGGCAAGCTAGCCGGCCTGCCAACAATGCCGTGATGACTTGCTTTCTTCCAGAAGTCATCATGAAAATGGGTTTTCTCCGAGGGAGAAAGGGGGAGCCTTGCCACAAAGGTAGTATTGAATGAGCTGAGTTGTTTGTACATCTCCTTCTTACTGACGTAAGGGATTTCCGCTGGAGTTGGTTGAAGGACGGACACAGCACAGAGGGTGTGGATGTGACAGCATGCGACTCGCAGTTATGATTCAAGGCTCATCACTATTCCTAGCTTTATGTATCATGAGCTGCCTGAGCTTGCTCCTGCCTGCAAGAGTAAGGCCAAAAGTTAGAAAGAGAGAAGCCAAAGACGGTTAGGTCTTGAAAAGATCGAGAGGATATCGGTCCAACATGTCGCATTGGCTGTTTCAACATAACACCAGGCAGCCCCTTGTGAGATAATATCTGCAATGTGCGTCCATAGAGGTGGTGTAAATAGCACTCGACAAGTCCTACAGAAGAGGCACTCCCAGTGACGCATCTGCCATTGGTTGTATAGTGTAAAACATCTCATCTTCAACCTTCTGCCACTACTGCACTGAAGTCTTAAGTAGCTATTTATGTACATCAGTTGGTCTTCTTGTCCAAACCTTTGCACTCAATCTCTGTGGCAAGCCTCTCCCCTTTTTCCCTTGGAGTAATCTCTCAGCACGCAAGCTTCGACCTGGCTGCAAAAGCACAGTTAAACCTCAAAGGTATCTGTTAGTACCTCTTCCTATGAAGACGTATCGACAGGACGGAAGAATAAATACCATGCTTAGAGTTGACTCGGCTCTTCTGCTACCTTTGTGTTCAACAGCATGATATACTGTCAATATTGGCATTATGAGTCCACTGAAGTAAGGCTCGTCTAGCTCAGAGCAAATGCAAAGCGGCAAAGGAACAATAGTCTCAAAACAGTGACACGGCTGGCTTGTGGATGTCGATTCTCTCCTCTCAACCTAATTACCTCCCGGCAGTGACAGCTTGTGTTTGATGTCTATATCGTTGCGTCCTGAAGTTTATTTTGATGCTATCTGTTGTTTCCTTGTTCGCTGCGTATGTATGACCTCACGAGATCCAGGGTTTTGTAGAATTAGGGGCCAAGTTCATCTTCACAACCTCTTAAAGGCTTCAAGCTTGCTTGCAAGATATTGTTTGCCTTCGTCTCGCTCTGTTCGTTAACCCAAGCAAGTAATAAAGAAATCGCCCAATGCGGAGGGGTGTCTCGCTATCCAAAGCGCAAAATTACAGATATTTTTCTATTCATGCTTAGATTGAGTACTTCTCCCATCTCAACTGCATGTACAGACTACTCGCCACGCAATGAACTCCCGCCATCACATTTCCCAAACGAAAACCAAATCTCGCATTTCATGGCTCAACGTGAGCACAACATATCTGATCTCACAGCCACAAATCATCTCTTCGTTCATCTGCCGAGGAGGTCCGTATCTGGTTAACAATACGTCAAACCATCGACGAACCGCTATATTAAAGCCATCTTATACACACGGGGATGCGTTCCGCACACACAGACATACGACAGCAGCAGACGGAAAGGCAAGGAAAAGAGCGGGACGGGACGGTTCATCAGAGAAACTCAAAGCGCGAGAAGGTCAATTCGCCATGGCTCAAGGATCCATTCCGTCTTCCCCGCCCCTTTTGATCTTCAACTATTATGTGACAGATCACCAAAGATGTTTGTGAGAGATCTGAGAGAAAACAGCACATATGCCTCCCGGAGACTTGTAGCATCCCGAAGCTCCGCTGAACGCGGGTAGATATCGGGCAGACAGGTGATGCAATCTCCTTCATCCTCATCAACCACGAATATGAAATGATCGTCGATCCCTCTTCCTCCGCTTGAGTCCAGACCACGCTCTGGATATTGGAACCAAAACCAAGACGCTCCCGGACCCGAGCTCGTTCAACTCTAAGCGAGGCCAATGGGGTTTGAAAAGACGGTATGAACGGTGGCGTTCAACGGACGGTTGATACCACACCGCCATACTCGGTGAGCGGCCCCGTTCGCTGAGTTGGACGAAGGTGTGCTTGGTGTGCTTGGTGTGCTTGGTGTGCTTGGTGTGGGTGGCATTCACGCGAGTCGGAGTGTCATTCATCACACCCTCCCTTACCAACATATAACGGCCCTTAGCTCCCGTCGCCGGCCGCGGACCAAGAAGAACACAGCGCAACCCTCCCTGGCGGAGAGGATCGAGCCTGATTTTCCGAGTTGTCACAAGCTGCGGAACAGAATCCGTATGGTCCTGGCAGGACACAGACGCACACAGAGAAGAAGGCATTTGTCACGATAGATGATGGCAATATAATCACCCAAGATGGTGTACACACACTCAGTGCCTTTTTTCCTATACGAGATTCATCTACCACTTGCATCCATCCCTCTATGCAGGGAATCTGTGCACTCAGTCTTCAATTTACAAATAAAAATCCCCAAACCGGGCAAAACACTTTATACACAGCCCTCCCGTGTCCAGGTTTCGTCATGAACATCAAGTATGATTCCAGAAAGAATGGACAAGTCCCTTTTGCCATCAGAGTCCTACATCCAGCCAGCTAGGGGGCCCAGCGCAGGTCGCCGTGTTGCATCCGCAGATCAATCCTTCCATACAGCCACAGGTAGTAATATGGTAGCAGCTACATACAACACGCAAGGGCCGACGCATCTCGGACAGGCCCTATCTCGGTCCGAGATTCTCCACGCCGGGCAGCGAAACCACTCTCCAATTCATCCAACTCCAAACTTTCATGATCAAATAATAATTAATCTAGGTTTGCAAGAGGATAAAACTTGGACAAACTACAAAATGATCACCATATATATGTATATATAAAAAGAAAAAAAATATATAAAAAATAAAGAAAGTACACTTTGCAACCTACTAATTACATGTTGGAAAAAAAAAAAAAGAAAAAGAAAAGGAAAAGGAAACCTCGCACCGCGACGCAACGGCCCAGTCCCGCCGCCACCCATACCTTTCCCTTTTCCACATTATTTCCCACCCCTCCATCATATGCATGCATGCATGCACCTTCTTCAATCATACCAATATATAAAACCCGCAGAAAGAGCCGCTCACCGGTGTGGATCCCTCCCATCCATTTAGATTTTCTTGTATAATATATTATATTCGCTTCTGTACGTACAGATTGAAATGATGCATGTCAATCCTAAAAGGGGATCGATTGATTGATTTGATTGTGCACACATATGTATATATATACTGTGGTATATCTCTATACTTGCTTGCTATACATGCAATGCATCATTGCATTTGCATTTGCATTTGCATTTGCATCGCATGTATGCAGGCCGCTTCCAAGTAGAACAAAAAAAAAAAAAACAACCAAGACAGACAGACAGACAGACAGACGATAAAAAAATACAAGGCAAGGTTTGGTTACATACATGACATATAACAAAAAGTTACAAATCCTTTGAATATTGAAAGAAAAGAAAAAAAATCTAAATGGGAAACTTTTCTGGATACGGCAACTTGGGAATTGATACACGATACCCTATAGAAACTGTGGGGCAAAAAATGTGATGCAAGTTTGGTGATAATTGAACACCACCACAGCTATTTTGGTGTTGATCTTTTTTCTTCTTTTTTTTTTTTGGTTACTGAAAACTTCCTACATGCGCATACATGCTTTCGTTACAAAGATTGCTCACTCACCCTCCCTGGTGGGTAGGAAACAATTTCCGGCATCTTCCCATTGGCGATCAGCAAACCAACTCAATCGGCAACCAGTAAGTAGACCATATATATATATTCCCAAACTGTCAATGTGGCTCTAGGAAGACCTACTCAATATGCCTTTTGCCCCTCGAAATGGCATGCAGTTTGAAAAATTAAACAAAAAAATTAAAAGCACAGACAGAGAGAGAAAACCGTTGAATTGAGCCGCACGCAATATCGCAAGGGAAAGTTTGATCGGCTCAAGGCAACGCAAGGTAATAAGGTAGGCTCAACAGAAAAAGCAAAGAAAACCCAAGCGCCACAGCCGAGCAGTATGCGCACGCCCGGTCCAGTACACCCCGCGGGTCCTCTCGCTGCTCAAACGATGTAGATACAGAATGCACATCTTCCTGAAAAGGCAGCTTGCAGATGTCATCTATCTAGATAGTGATAAGAGAGACGGAGGGAAAGCAGGTCTAGAACCTCCCATTTCTTCGCAAAGGATTACCAGGGAATCTCGAGCTACAATACTCCCGTTTATGATGTTACGAAAACATCCCATCCTCGGCCAAGATGTGACAGCTTGCGCAATGTGCTGACGCATTGACGTCACACAATGTAAACAAAACATAAAAAGGGGCGGGCCATCGACAAGCACATCTCAGTGGGAAAAAAAATAGAGTTCAAGGGTTCTCGGACGGTAATTTACCGAAGCAGCGAGCGGTTTAGACTGACCGACCAACCTCTTCGCGTCCCGGCTCTCCGGTTACTTGAGATTTAACCGTGAGCCTAGCTTCGCCAGACCTGGCCCAGACCACCCGTTAAGAGAAACTCTTTCCCCTGACGACGGATGCTGTCCGTCCACGTATTACCCCTAGCCGGGGGCGGTTCAGAGTTGAAAAGATGGCCTCACCATCACCCAAAACACGGATCGGATGTCCCATCGGATTGACTGTTGCTCCTCATCCCCGGGTTTGGTGATTAGGAATCTCATCGGCGAGGACACTCTATTCGGAAAGTTGTTGTCCACGATAGGCACTCGGCCTTGACTCCGTGTTTTCTGCCATATGCTTGCGCTTTGGTACCGGTGGGCGTACAGCGTCATGTGCACCCCCTTATTTACCATTCATGATGCAGCCAAGTCAATCCAGGAGGTGCTCAAGAATCTGGGCAGGTGGTTGTCGTCCTTGGTGTAAAGGCCCGGGCGCCGGGGTCACCACCTGTTATTATCGACATCCTTCGCACAAACCAGCTCGATCGTCAAACGCGATGATGATAACGATTAGGTGGGATGCGACCCCGTGGCTAGCGCTGCGGCTGTTGAGTGCCCAGGGCGGATGACAGGCGGTAACTAATAGCTGGCATGCAATATAGGCTGAACCGCGCCCATCCTCGGGATCGTAGCGCGGCTCTGGGGTTGCAGATGCTTCCGCCTGCTGGGCAATGATTCCCGGTGCAAGGCAATCAATCCAATTAATATCAAACCATCAAAAGGTACGATAAGGCAGGTCCCCCACACTCAGCCCCGTGGAGAAAGCCGGCCAGGTGATTTATCGGAACGTGGCAGACTGATAGGATGAAAGACGGCTGCAGTTGGCTGGCTTTTTTCTAGGGGAGGATGCCGGCATATCGACAGGGCCGCATTATGGTATCATCTGAGGCGAGCATGCTGAATTGGTCGGATATGCACGAATTATGTGCTGGGTAAGCAGAGTAAATGAATCCCTAGATGAAAACAGCTGGACTGCCAACAGCCAGAAACCGTGTGCCTGAGTCGCTGCAGTCCGAGAAAGCCGTGGAGTAATCTATCCAACACGCGATATTTAGAGTACGTCCACACCACGTTCGTCGTCTCTGCCATGGGAATGGCTTCTCTAGGTGGGGGGTTAGAGTGTGTGCTGAGTAGGCGAGTGTAAGCGAGCGACAGGTCTGGATGCTCAAACTCAGGCACAAGAACACAGCTCAACGATAACCGTGGTTCCCTCCGATTCCCCGCGCCATCACCTCCACCATCCGCACAACAAAACGACTGGGAGGTGTTTCAAACCAAGATAACAGCGCCATGGCCCATGACGATTTGACGGCGGGTTAGGGACGTGATGACCGTCTTGGACAAATGCGACGCCGGGGAAGCGGGAATATTGCGCGGCGGATGAACCAGAGTAACGGGACAGGGAAGAAGAAGAAGGACAGCAAGTCTCGTTGGCCCGGCAAATTGCGCGAGTCGGAGGGGACAATTGTCTTGTCCAACCTGGGCGAATATGGTTAAACGTGAGAATCCATTGAATGATATGTCTGGGTCTGTTGGATCGTATACTCAACTCGACAGCATTTCCCATACACTGCTTGGCCATCCAAGACGATTTCTCTTTTCAGCGACTCGCATGTTCGGACCGTCCAAGTCGTGCTGTTGGGACGCCTTGGCAAAATCAGAGAGGCCCAAAAAAGGAGCGGTGGGAGACGTCAAATGTCCTGCATGTTGAACCAGGAAAATCGAGTTTTTGGTTCAGCGACTGGAGTATCCGTACATGGTAGTTGGTTGTGGCTTGTGCAGCCACACTTGGTTCAGACGACTCGCGCTGTGCTTATCTCGATCCACAGAAACGGAAGGAGGTGTTTGGTGTTTGTTGCCACCGGACTCGGTGGTTCCTGCCCTGTGCCTCCCCCTAATCATGCAGATGAAGGCATCGCGACATGTGTGTGGGGTCGTCACCCAACCCCTGTCAATGGAGGTTTAAGCTTCGAAAACCCCATGGGGCGTGGGGGCAACTTCTCCACACTGGCGGGGCGCTATCAAAGGGGTGTTTTTTTTTTTTCGCGGGGTAAAAAAAAAACCACCTCACTTGTATTATTATTATTATTATTAGTCCACGTGTGTAGCTTTCCCATTTTCTTCCGAATATTTATTGGACATGGGAGAAGACCGAATGGACGGGAAACAAAAACCTGATCTTCAAAGGGCACCCAAGCCTGGCAGGTGGCACCTGTCATGTCCCACCGAACCACTTGGCCCATCATTTACTCATTTATTCATTTATTTTTACAGGTTGCCTTGGTAGACTCCAAGAAAAACCACCACGGGTCTCGAAACACGAGTTACCCATGGGGCTTGCTCGGATGCAGTTTCGCACCCAGGTTTCTGAGGGGTTGCATCGAACCGAGTTGGAGAGCATCACTGAACTTCTTGGAGACCCCCACCTTGCGAACAAAACATGCTCATTCTCACACACTAACTGGGCACCTGGGCACCTGGGCACCTGGGCACCCGGGGGCACTTGGGCACGCACCTTTGGGATGCTATTTTGGCACATCACCACCCACCCCCTTTTTTACCCAAACTTTCTTATCATCACGGGGTATGGAGAAAGTAACAGGGGAGCCTGGAAGGGGGGATGATCATCTTCCGGCCGAGCCCCCGATCGCGTTAGCGAACTCTCGGGAATCTTGGGGTCAAAGACAGCCCCATGGGATGACGATACCCCTGGATGGTGATCCCCGTTCGAAAAGTTCCATTGTCTCCTGTGTTCTCTGTGTTCACAAAAGTACCCAATGCCAACATCCGTTTAAACCCCCCCCTCTTAAATCCATAATCTAGAGAAGAAAAAAACGTGCCGATTGCATCAATTGCTTGGCCTTTTGTGTCAAACCAAAGTTGCGGTGAAGGGACAAAAAAAAGGTGACAATCGTACGGATTATGGGATGCCACACCACCACCACAAACCCGCATTGAATGATGCCGCCTCTCTTCCATTTTGAGCCGGCCGTTTTTCACCCGAACCGCGAGATGCGTGCTTTCGGCTGGGCTTTCCCTCTTTTCTCTCTGCTTCCGTATCTTCATCAAACTTGAATTTCTTAGCATAAAAAAAACCCACCTATCTCGCGGGGGCGGGCAGTCACGCACTCACCGAGGGCATTCTAGAGAAACCGTTTTCCCGTCACCTGTTCCCCCACACAATAGTGTGTGGTGTAAGGTATCTCACCCTTCATCGTCATCATCTTCCCCTCAACAAAAATAAAACCAAATGACCGACCGACGACGGGTCTTAACCCCTGAACATTTCCAAGGTTCTCCGCTTCCCTCCCACGTCTCTTTTCCCACTACCTACATAGCATCGGTTTTCAACCCCACGATTCGGCATTCCCGTCCGTGGCTTAGAGCAGTTTGTTTGTTGTTGTGGGGGGTTTTTTTTTACCAAGCGACAGCGGCGGCCATGACGCTTTGCTTTGCTTTGCTTTCCGTTCTGCCTTGGGGCGGTGCCTTTTCGTAACCAGTAAAAAAAAAAAAAAAAAAAAAAAAAAAGCAAAGAAAACGGATCTTGTACAGAAACAGAAAGAGAGAGAGTGTGTGATGTTAGCTGACGTGATACGATCCCCCCGCCTTGTTTTCTATTGTTGCATTTTTGGGTATACTACTCTGTGGCTTTTCTCTCCCACCCAACAGAAGGGGGGGAAAAAAAAAAGAAAAAAAAAAAGAGTACTAAGCCCAAGTGTAACGCCGCCACAATACGGTTCTTTTTTGCTGTTGGTGGAGAGAGAGAGAGAGAGCTACCTATTTAGCTGGATTTTTTACGCCATTCGGTAAAGTTTTAAAACTGACGAGATTCCCGTTCGGAGGGAAGGGGGAGGCTGAGCCAACACCAACTGACTTGACTCTTTTTAAAAAGTGAAAGTAGGTAATCAGGTAGGTGGTAATAGGCAGCATTATGGGTTGCCTCTGGAACTTGGGTTTTGGGAATTTGAGGACTGAATGGAAATTGAGCAAGATAAATGGAAATGGAAATGTCTTGAAGCATCACATGAGTGGTTGTGTGAGTAATAGCTTCCGGGTAGTGCAGTGGGTATTATGTGTTTTACGCCCTTGCGTAAATTTGTCAAGTCCAAAAAGACCTGAGTTGCGTGATGTTTTTGAGTTGTAATTTTGACTAACCCATTCGGGTAATATACTCTGGGAAGAGAGGGAGTGTGTGTGTGCGGGTGCGTGAGGTCGGTTTTGTGGCTTGGTTTGGTGTGTGTGGTGTTGACACCACCATTCTACGGCATCCATGCGGCATGGTTTGTTTCGAGAAAATACGGTTGAGCTTTTTTTTTTTTTTTGGGGTGTATTTGAGTTGCACAGAGATATAAGTTTGCACCGTATTCATGACGGCCAGCTTTGCTTGTCGGTTGGTGGTTTGCACCTTGTGGGATAAAGTCCATGATCCAGGCCTTTCCAAAATCAAGAGAGAGATATAAAGTACATACATACATTGTAACCCTCCTTCGTGTATGTTCCCAGTCTGCCTCTCTTCCGGCACACACTGCGTACGCAACGGACGGGATGTCGTTAAACAGCCCAGTCCTAGACGTACGTAGACCATCAAAATACAATACCACTCTTATTTCACTTCACCTAACCATCAATATTATGATTTAGAACGGCGTAAAGAGATCACACAGTTCCATAATATCGGCAAAGTTTGTTGTGTGTTACACTCAAAGGATTCACTCAAGTTAAAGGAACGATTTTTTCTCTCTCAGAAAATATAAAATAAAAAGAATTGCTGCGTTTCGTCGACTCCGCGCCGCACTGTTGGGTCTGGAGAAACAAGTCAGCGAGCCAAAAAAAAAAAAAAAAAAAAAAAATGTGAGAGGTGAGTTGTCAATAAATTTCTTTATCTCCCTCTCTCTCTCTCTGCATTGCTCCTCCTATTCCTCATGTGTGGTGGCGTCCCAATGTCGATAAGAAAAAGCAACACAACCAACAACAAAACGGGGAGCACTTCCCGGTGCATGCATGTGAATGCGAGACAAAGAAGAATATCTGAATCGGAGACCGCGTAAAGAGGTGACCTACCTCGCAAGCCCCCCCAACGGCAAAAAAGGCGAAAAGAAGAAGTGTGGTGACACAAAATGCGAGCCCATTTACCTGTATTGATGTATGAATGTGTATGTATTCTGCCGTGTACATACAATTGAGTTGGTTGTCATGTCCTTTTCCTCCCTCCGTTGTGTACGCAAGAAAAACGAAAAAAAGAACACGCAAAACGTGGGGGGACGGCTGCACAGAAAAAACTGAATATTCACAAGCCCCAGAAACCCCAAAGGTAGGCAGGCAGGCAGGCAGGTAGGTAGGTAGCCAGTCAGTCTCACACCGACTTCGCAATGCAAGATAGATAGAGAGAGAGGGAGAGAAAGAGAGAGAGAGAGAGAGCATACTCATTTTTTTTTTTTAGGGGAGAAACAAGTTTACTCTTGTTTGTTTGTGCGTAAATGCGAGTTAAATTATTTGTCCAAATTCTAACCATAATTAGTCCCTCCCCTTCAGGATGGCTAGGTATAAAAACAGCAAAACCAAAAGAAATTGCGACTAAGAAAAAAAAAAAAAAGCCAAATTCCATCCCCCATAACAAAGCGAAAGATGATACAGGGATAGAAAAGCACGCAGGCAAAAACAACAAGCAACAACTTCAACTCTGCCAATGTTCCCCTTGAACTTATAGTCATCGTATACTTTTCGAAACAGTGATCCGCCATCTCCAGCTATTGTGAAGTGGTATCGCCTTTTCTTCCATTTCGCCGTCCAACAAAACATCGCAACAGTTGCTCGCGTCATCTCGTCCAGAAAGAAACCAGCCAGGAAGTAAGGAACAAATATGAAGAATAAATAGAGTGATGACTTTTGTTCGTGCCCGCCGCCCTTGAGAGAGACGGAGGTGAGAGAGAAATAAGTAATGAAACGCTTCAAGTCTATCCCGTCCAACAACAGAAAAGGAAGTGGTGATGTCTATAAGCCCGCCCAAAAGATGATAAAGTCCAAAACAAAGATATAAGAAAAAAACAAAATAAAACAAAAAAGGCTATGTCCAGTGTCCACCGCTGCGAACCAATACCCATTGGTGTTTGGTCGCGAGTAATGATTTCCGTGCGCCTTCGCCCCGTGAATGTTCCGTTCCGATCTGCCCGCCCGTACCATTCCATCCAAAGCAAGCCACCGAAGAAGAAAGAAATAAACGCCGAAGTAGTATATCCTCTATGATTTCCCGGATTTGTCATCATGTCGTGTCGTCAGAGGCTGTAAACTTTTGCAAGCAGTAAAAAAGGAATTGGGACTCGAGGTTTAAAGACGATCGTAAAGGTCGGGTCCCGCAATGCTGGTGCCTGCTGAGTTTCTGCCGCTTGGGGCATAACCGTCACTGGGGCCTAGAAGATCCTGCACGTTCACTTTTGGTACTGGAAGTTTTCTTTGGGCGCCATCCTGACGGCTGATGATATCGCTGAGCGAGATACCGTTGCTGCGAGAGCTCGGTGGTGGGGGCGGGTGAAGCGAAAACTGTTGGCCCTCGGGCTGGGGCTCGAGAGGAGCAAGAGCGGGCGTGTGGTGCAATGAGAGGTTGCGGAATGGCGGGAGCTCGTAACCGCCAGTAATGGGCCGGAGCCGTGGAGAGTGTGCAGGTGTGGCCAGCGGCGTGTGGTCGGGCGTTGGCGAAAGGGAGTTGTGAGAAAACGTGGGGGACGAAGGGGCTGTCGAGTTGGGCGAGTTGGGCCTCGATCTCTTTGCCATCCTGTACTGCTGTCCATAATGGTCATCGTGGTCGTCAGGTGCGTGAGACCGAGAGATGTGGTACGCATGAAGTCCAGGACCAGGACCGGGAATGTTGCTGCGTGACGAAGGGGTGTTGTAGAAACCAACGTGATGCCTCGTCTGGAGAAACTGATGATGCATGTTCTCTCGTTCTACTTGGCCAGCAGCTCTGGCAAGGATCTGCATATCGGGGCCGCTCTGGCTCCCGAGAGCACTGCGGTTGTAAGGCAGCGCAGACGAAGGAGGAGGGAAAGCGTAGCTGCTGTAGTGAGGAGGGGAGACGTTGGGAGACGACAAGGCTGTTGGTGGAGCCGAGCGGATAGCCTTGGGCTGGGGCGGAGGGGGCATTCCGTCGGGCTGCAGCCTGTGGATCATGGCTGCGGTGTGGCCAGAGTGGTGATGACCCTTGTTCCCTCTCCTCGAGTTTGGATTGTTGTGTATCCTGGAGTGACGGGTGAGCTCGTCAGATCTCGAGAATCGCTTGCTGCACCCAGCAAACTGGCAGGCGTGAGGCTTCTCGCCGGTGTGCGTCCGGATGTGACGGGTCTGGTGCTCAAGGCGGTGGAAGGCCTTGTCGCACATGGTGCACTTGTAAGGGCGCGGCAGCTCGTTCGAGCCGTCATTCGACTGGGCACCCATGGGCAATGGCCCATTCGGACGAAGGAGACCAACGGCAGCCATCTCGACGTCGCTCGAGGGTGATTGTTGCTGAGGAGCTCTCTCGTTGGAAACCTCTGGGTTCAGTAGACTGGCAAAGTCCACTGCGGACTGTGTTCGTTGCATGTGATCGACCACTCTCCAAGTGTTGGAGAAACCCCTAGTACTCGCTGCTCGGTTTTATAGTGTTTCCTGTGGTTTTCCAATTGAGCTGCACAAAATGCATGCAGTTGACCAAAATAAAATTTTGAGACAAGTGGCTTGCTGTTGTTTAGCAGGAAAAAACCTCAGCAAGGTTTTCTTATAGGTATTTTGTTTTAAAAAAAAATATTTTCGTCGCAAGGTTGGCACCAGGTGCAGCGGGCCGTTGAGTTGAAGTTAAGTTTCGATGGCGTGTGGGTTGACGAATTCGGGACTGGGGATATGGGGGTAGGTCTGGGGATGCGGGCGAGTTGTTGGGGAAGCTTTAATGTAGCATGGGGGAACTTGAAGTAACAAGCAAAAACACTCAGAGCCTGTTTGGGGGGCGGAAGCCGTGCTGGTTTTAAATGGCGGATGGGCGGGCTGACAACTGGGGCGTGCAAGGCATGTGGGGTGGACACAACGGGGGTACGTTCGGTAGGGTAGCGACTCAGCGAGGAGAGACAGGGAAGGAACGCCTGAATGCCAGGGGGGGCACTCGGGGAAAAAGAAACAGAGAAAAAAAAAAATAGGAATTGTCATCGGTACCTAGCCCAAAAGGTGCATGAGGTACCCTTAGCTCAGCTGGCGTGGTGTGGTACCGTACGCCTTGAAATACACACCCCCATCCTTTTTCCATTTTTTTTTTTCCATTCTCGATTGAGTCGATTTTGCATCTCCCATGCCGCACTGCACCGCACACCATTTCATCAGAACCTGCAGCCGCCCCCTCCACCCTCTCCGTCGAGGCGGCTCGTCCAATTTTGCAATTTGCACCGGTGTCCGACTGGACCTGAGGTGGTGATGTGGTGGGTAATTTATTGCAAATTTACAGTGCAGCCATCCCCAGGCGGCCAAGAGGGTATGGGGCTTGCCCGGGGCATTCCTCCTTGAAAGGGGTCCGCCGGGGGCACAGGCTGGGGCGGGGAAAGAGAAAGGCACCCAAAAAAGCCAAGCGTGGGGTGTTGTGAGATAGCGATCACCTCAGGCCGACGCCAAAAGACACAAGCATGCACCAGACGGGAGTTGTGGACAGCAAAGACACAATTTCCAAGTTGTGCAATACTGCCTGGTGATGGTGGTGAATCCAAATGTTATTTCGTCTTTCTAGATCGGAACATGAAAAAGACACACATCACATCACACCGCTCACCGATCAACAAATCGAGTTTTTATTTTTGTTGGCTTTTTTTTTTCTGTCTTGGAATTCATGTCTTGTATGTAATTTTACTCAACTTTTATGTTTGGCGGTGTCTGAGTTTTTTTGTTCCATCATAATCCACCTTGGCTGGCACAAATGATCGAACCATCCTTTCATCACTCATCACTCATCATCACTCACATTTTACCTCACAAATTCCTTTTCTTTCTTTTTTTGGGAATATTTCCTGTTGGAAGAAACAGAGACCAAGCCAAGATTGACATCCCGAACTTCCAAGATATTTCTCTCTGTCTCTCTGTCTGTGCGAGGCTAGCTGGATAGTCACCGAGCCTGTCTGTCGTGTAAGTTATGCCGCAAATCCACCCCATGGCAATTTCCAAACTGGGAGGATTATGAGGTTATCTTTTCCCCAGAACCGCCCGCACAAGCCGAGCAAGCAGATTGCCGCAGATTGTGGGTGAGAGCGGAGGGCCGATTCCACAAGACGGGGGGCGGTGTGTGTGGTGGCTGAGCCCTCGCGGTACGCGGCATCTGATGCGCCCAGGAGTTTCCCTATTGTTCTTTTGTATGCAGCTACTGCAGCTGAGAAGAGATAACCAGCAACCTCCCGCATCCTCTCCGTAACCCCGTAACCTGCATTTTCACTCAAAATACAATTGGACCAGACGGCGACATGTAGAAAGGCTTGAGTCTGCCCGGCTGTCAAAAGAGTTTGTTGGCACCAACCGAATCTGGGGAGACGCACTAAACGTCGCACATCTGGGGAAAAAAGGTACTTGCACAGGCATGGATGCCATTGTACCCAAAAGCCGTCATGTGTTTCCGGTCTGCGGTTTTACGGATGCCATGACCAACAAGCCGAAGTTCACCTTGGCTCAGCGCGGCACGCCGTGCAAAATGATCAATTCCGTTTTGTCCCCTGTCGACTCTCAACTCACACAAGACAGCTCATTGTTCACACGGTTCTTCCCTCGGCCGTATCGAGAGAGGTTCCAAGGCCGTACAAAGTACCAATTACATGGTCTGGTCTGATCATGCCAGCGCAGGGGGACAGCGGCAGGAACACCAGGTCCATCGGAACGGAGCCGGGACGAGGTTCGTCTGTCTGGTCTCGAACTGACCTCATGGGTCTTTTGGCAGCCTGGTTTCCGATAGGACAAGAGGGAAAACGTGGGACGTGTGTGCGCAGCAATCTCGGGGGTGGCGCCAGCAGAGATAAGGCAAAACGTCAAAGACGCAATGGGGTGTGTGCGGATTGTTCCCAATTACTGCCGAGATGTGGGGAGGGACGTGGAAACAGACAAGCCCTCGGCTGACGAGTTCTCGATCTTCCTGCGATCCGGCCCTCCTTTATTTTCCCAGCCTGCAGTGTGTTACGCATCGAGCAAACCATGGAAACCACCAAGTACGGCTTCGGAACAAACGCCCGCAAACACACACCGCGCAAGCCTCGTATCCAGCAACATGTGCAATGTTTTGAGGAACTAAAAATTAACCTCCTTGCAGGATGTTCTGCGGCACTTGCAACAACGGTTGGAGCGACAGACCCAACGCCGCGTTTTCTGAAGAGAGAACGAGAGTTTGGGGAAACCCCTTGGTCAGGGGTCTCGACCACCTCACGTCACTCAAAATCCGGGGTACCTACGGATACGGTGCTAATCAATCTCCCCCAGAGATAAGCGCCACACCCCTTGACTTCTCCACGGGGAAGAACGGGTTTGAGGCCGAAGGAGCCGAATTTCTTTTCTTTTTTCTTTTTTTTTTGCCCTCTTCTCCTTTTTCCTTTATCGTGTGATAGGGGTTGAGGCATCAAACTGGGCAGGGGCTCTCGCTCCAGAGACTTTGAATTTGTGGTGCAAAGCACTCCTGGCGTGACGCTCTCAGACGACATTTGGGTGTGTGTTGTCGCTTAACCCGCATTTTCTCCATGAGTCCCGCGTGGGGGTTTGCGTTGCACGTTCCCAACACAGCTTTATCATCGTCCACCATTCAGGCACCGGATCACACCTCGTCACAGCTCCTGGGGAAACCTGGGCTGGACGCGGCACGTTTGGACGAAGGCTTGGGGGTAATCCGGTACCGGGACTTGATGACCCCTCCTGTCCCCCTTTCCAGTTTGCTGTGTCGATGCCTTCAAGGTTTTCTTTTTCCAATTCCACTGTGGTGATCACAGCCTAGGTTTCCTCTCTGACACACTGACATCAGCGCTCCAGGGGCTGGCTGGTTGACACAGTGTTACAATCAGCCCAGCGATGTGGATTGTACTCATGCTAGCCCAAAGGGGAAACTGATATTCTTGGTTGCCTTGGCCCTCAAGGTTCTTCTCCAATCCCTGTTTTTTGGAACTTGGAACAACGACTGCTCTTTCGATTCTGGGGTCACGTCAAAAAAGAAAAAAGGGAAATGACATTTGCGACGATTCGACCTCAACAGCCTCAACAAAACAGGGGTTGACGTTTCCAATTTCTCGTAACCGTCACCCCTACGGAAAATTCCGTCCACTCAACAGAACAGATCACAGAAAATAAACCTCCGGAACCGGTCCAAACGGTGTTAGCGCCAGTATGTCTTTGCCCACAACAGATTCAGTCTCACCGACTTCCTTTCTGGATGGCGATGAACAATTGGCAGTTGAGACAGCTGGCCGAGCCAGGAAGGAGGTCCCCGTGAGACAGCAGAGCTTTTTCTTCTCTCATCTTTCCAATGTTCCAGCAGGCGACCGTTGCTCTGGGACGGAGCTTTCCGAATTCTGGGGGACCAATGCGAGGGCGCAGGGCACAGTCTGGGGTTGACATTTTCCCTAGCAGAACGCGGAGAGCCAAGTGAATCGTTCGGGAACAAGGAGATTGCAAGTATCGACAGCTTCATTTTGCAGGCTTGCACCTGGTGTCTGTATCGGCATCAACGCATCGCCGGTCTTCCGGGTCATTATCATTTTCTTCCTTTTTCTCTTCGCATCATGGCCGTCGACGGTGAAGACGGCAGTTGCCTCCTACCGTCTTCGGCCCGTCTTATCGACGGTCTCACTCTTGATAGCCTGATAGACGATAACACAAGCACATACGTCTTTCGGCGTTTACAGCGGCTGAGGGTTTTCCATGTTTCGGGAGAGGAGCCGAGCCAGGATCCGAAGGCGCGAGATGTGGGAGAAAGACCGAAAAGCTACTGGGCCTGTTGCGAGTCATTAATAGCGCCGGTTCCAGGTCACGGATTGTGCCGTTGATCCACAGAAAGACCGAGGAATTCCGCATTGTGAGAGAGAAATAAAAATTGAGAAAACCCAATTTTTTTTTCAACAGTCGAATGCTGGTTGCGGGATTGCGGTTCGATACTTGTTGACTGACGGCTCCATCTTTTCCATAGTCGCTTCTTTTGCAGTTTGCGGCGCTTGTCTTGCAGCAGCTGCGTTGTCCCGGATTCTTGAACGGGCGGCACTCATGCAACGGAGATCGATCGCCCCGAGTCGCAAATTACCCGGCGGCTCCGCTGCGAGCGCTGGCACGGGCGTTTTTTGCACAAGAGATGGAACCCGGTGCAGGTCGGGTTTGGACGAGTGGCAGCATGATACAGACTGCTATCAGTGGGGGCACCATGGCGCTAGCAATGCGGAGGTGCAACAGGGGCAGTTTTTTTTGCGGCCAAACCATTCTCCTGGGGCGAACCTCCCACAACAATTCCCGTACCTCGCATGCGAAGGAGCCGAAACTTTCCGATAGATGCAGAAGAACGTTGCCAGCTTGTTATCAAACGTCCATCGTCTTGACCAAATCCAGAAATGGGTCTTTTTTTCACGAGAGCTTCCTCCTTGGCCTCCGGCGGCTCGCCATCCGTGTTTTTATACTCGTCCATCAACAGTGGATAGAGTCATGCTTGATGAGCCTCAGGTTGTTCAGGTTGTTCAGGTTGAAACTGAAACCCCCACGCGCACCCTGATGATTGATCAGCCTCATCTGGGCTGTCAAAGTTTCGATCGGACGGTTGTGCATGACCTTGACTGCATTCGCCAACACCTGTCCCCCTCAGATGCACTACGGGATTCATCCTATGCCACTATCCCACCATCCCACCAATTCCGACTGCCCCTCGTATCACATGGGAGAGAGAAAACTTCGTAGTGGATTGATACAGGCACACAGGGCTGATGAGAGGAGTTCATAATCTCCGCCATGATCCCGCTATCCCGCCGCCACCCCGCGAATGGTTAGCTGTCACAAATGTCGGCTTTTGTTGAGCTTCCTCCAAAAACTACATCCTTCATCCCACGTGCGGAGAAGCGTGGAGGGCACTGGTCAGGAATGGGAGGAAAAGGGTTTAAGGGATTTGATAAGCGGGATCAGGAGGCTCAATGCCGAACGAGGATGTCCCTTGAAATGAATCCCGGAGATTTCGATCTCGGCGGGAAACCAGCTCACCAACTCACCAGCAGTTTTTTCTCTGCGGTCCGCTATTCCCGAGCCGGATAAACGGCCGGGCGGCCATAACAGCAGCGAAAGGCTTTGCTTCCCCCACACTAACAACCGGTCCTCGGCAAAGGGCCGCATCGCAAACCCGCGGGGCACATTGTTTTCCAAAACAAAAAAAAAAAAAAAAAAAAAACCCCCCAAGAAGGCCAGCATCACGTTCACATCCCCTTTTTGGAGGCTGACATGTAGGGAGAAGATTTTTGCATGTGAAGGAAGAAGAGACGATGATGCCAACACCTGCCTTTTCTGTTACGGCAGTACCGATGGCGTCAATGTTGAACGAGATTGTGACCGCAATGCCTCGATATGCTTGCAAAAACATGTGAAGCACCTGAGAGAGTCTGCTAACCTGTCTGCAAATAACGGTATGATGTATGCAAAGTGAACGATAAGCATGATGCAATGCATCTGATGGACTTAGGATCGACGGTTTATCAACTTTCCCTTTGATAATTTTGTATGTAGAGAATGACATCATTTGGGGAAAGCAAGGGAGCAACACACATGCCATGTCTTGAGATAAAGATGTTGGAGAAAGCATGTGAAAGCCTCTTCTCGGTCAGGGGACAGCAGTCTGACACAATATGAGTCTACTTTCAGCAGAACAACTCCAACAATTCCATCTGCGGGTTTAGCTCAGTTGGGAGAGCGTCAGACTGAAGTTCACTTCAATCATTAATCTGAAGGTCATGTGTTCGATCCACATAAACCGCATTCTCTTTTGCCCATTTCCCCCACAACCCTCAAGGTTTGGTTTCTTTTTGCATCGCTGAATACCACTTCTTCTTCAAGTCTCAAGTAATACGAGAGATGATCATATTAACTCCGTCTGTATTGCCCGAGATTTGAGATCGTCACGGTTACACCACCACCACCACCTTTGTTGACGTTGATCAAATCTCAAAAGCAACCCATCATCGTCGGCACTTGACCAAGATGGCCCAAACTCCCCGAACATTTCAAACGAAAAAAAACGGGTGCACCCATCACAAACTTCGCTTATCTTGGACCCTTTCTTTTTTCTTAATTAACAAAATTCTCGTCAATTCTCGTTCCAAGGCTCGGGAATGTCAGGTTTGTAGTGTACGGAGAACCTCCCACCGCACAGTGGACACCGGCGTCGCACGAGCCAACGTTTCCTATCCTTTTCTCTCATCCCCGTGGGGCAGTGAGTGGGGTCTCCACATTTTATTTTCAACGCTCTCCGTCCTTGATCGGGCCGTTTCCCCGCGCCAACGACCATCGTCAAACCGGCTGGAGCCAGCACGACTTACGACTTTGGACCAAAGCAGTTGTTGCCACCGCCACACACAAAGCCCACTTACTGCTCTGGTGAAAGCAACATCTCACGACCGAGCGACCGAGCGACCGACGAATTGACCGAGCGAAACGAAAAACCGGAGAAATCCCCCCTGCGTTAGTGGTAGGCATTACGAAAGCATCGGGCTTTTTGTTTTAATATTTCGATCGTAAACTAATTATTCTTGGCAATCTGGAAAGTGATATCCACACAACCAACCGTTACGTATGGGGATGGAGCCATCAACGCCAACGCCAACCAGAGCCACAACAACAACGACGACGACCACAGCGGCCACAACAGGTGCGGCTGATGAGATGAGTTTGAATGAACGGTATCATGCCCTACACGGACATGACGTTTCCAGTTTTGATTTATCGTCTACGCGTACGTATATATATATATATACACATCATCATCTTCATCATCATCGTAAGACAGTATAACGTAGAAACGTAGAACTAATATATTGCTGTTATGGATCGTGCGAATATAGATCGTTTACCTACCGTATCTGCTGCTGATGCTTTGGAAGAGTTGGAGGATAATGCTGACGGGAGTAGAAGGTACGTAAGTACCGGGCTGCCGGGGCTTGATGGGGTTTTGTTGTCGTCACGATCTGGGGATGATAAAGGAGGAGGAGGAGGAGGGATAGAGAAGGGGACTGTTGTTGAGGTGTGGGGACCTCCTGGGGTTGGAAAGAGTGGGTTTGGGTGAGCTTTTTTGTTTTATTTTTATCTGCTTTGTATATGAGAGAGAGGGGGGGGGCTGACGGGGTGGAAATAGGATGCAGTTGGCTGCTAGTTGTTTGAAAGGGGGCGAGGGTGTAGTTTGGGTTGGTAAGGTTTTCCTTTCGCCGTTCTGTGTGGCTGGAGAGGAAGAATTGCTAATGAATTGGGTGGGACAGATGCATTTCATCGAATGTCTCTGGAGCGGTTGAAGGGGGCTGTCGGGTTAGAGGATGATACGGTGTTGGACAAGTTTACGCATTTTACGTGTCCGAGTTTACCACATCTCATTGCGCTGCTTTGTCGACCGACGGCAGAGTGTGTTCCTCCGGGGGCCGGGCTGGTGGTTGTGGACTCGTTGTCTGCCTTGATCAACCATGCTTTTCCGAGGACGCCGCCGGATGGAGGGAATGAGAGGAAGGGGAAGAAAGGTTCGTTTTACAACCGGTAAGTACAGGACTGGGATGCTAACTTCAATGACTAGGCGTACCACCTACAGCTGTTAGAAGAGTACAGGTATTGCGGTACATTGTGAGCAGCTTTCAGAAGCTTGCAGCAACACGGGATCTGGCAATTGTCATCCTCACGCAGTGCGCGACCAAGATGCAGGCCGAACGCGGTGCGACGCTGGTTCCTGCCATTAATGCTGCCGCTTGGGAGCAGGGCATGTCGACCAGGCTGGTATTGTTCAGGGATTGGCTTGCTGAAGATCATGAGTCGAGGTCTTTACACTTTGTTGGTGTTCAGAAGATGAATGGGAAGGCGGTGGAAGGGGGAGTCGGCCGTGTGTGCGCGTTCAGTATTGGAGATGCAAGTATTATCTCTCTATCAACGCATTTCATTGACGTCAGGTTCTAACAGATGTAATGTACCAGACTGGATTTGTCTCAGTGGAGTACGACAACACCCAGCAGTCCAGAAATGTGTCCCTGACGCCAGCGCAGAAGCGCAAGCTGGGCGATACGGACTTTGAGATTGCCGACAGCGAGGAGGATGACGAAGACTACGGATGGGACGAGGATCCAGATGCAGTACCTCCCATGCCGTCACAATGGCAGGGAAGCGAGGACATCCTGCTCACTCGTCAACCGGAGAGCGATGAAGAGGAGGTCCTTGAGGATGATCCTGGCGATAAAGACAAGTGATGATGCGGACAATGCAGCTTTCTCGGGCCTTCTAACAGGGGAAGATTTTCCCGATGCTGCAAAAAAGCCTGCACTTGCCCTGCCTTGCTACAGACGACGTTGATTGAAACTTGAACCCCTCTTCTCGCTACCTTTTACCAACAATAACAGGTTCGGCCCCGCAACAGATATCGGGCAAATTCGGTCTCATATCAGGATCGGGTAGGCACCGCCTTTATTGTTATTGTTGTGATTTCCATCCGACGGACGACGGGTGGAGAGGTAGGCGAGGACAGACAAGCAAACAATGGGGCGCTCGATCTGCAATATAATCGCGGCTATCACAAGCGACCTACCGTTGCAATACACCCGGTTGGCACGGCTCCCTGGCGGCAATCAGGACGAGTGTTCGAGAACAGTCTGAGGGCCTCCCTCGTTCCGCCGTGCCTAATATCGGGGATCTTGGTTGCTTGCATGGATAGGTTCACGCCCTGAGGGGGGATCTGGCTTTTTTCTTTCTTTCAGTAATGATACAATTTCTTTCGCTTTGAGGGGAAAGAGCAGACTCTATGAATCTTGAGAATATTCTGGATGCAACTTATTATTGTCTCACCGCTACGCTACCTCACCAGTTGAGAAACCAATGAGAATGAGAATTATATAGCTCGGTCGCTCCCCTGAAACCGAATCGAGATCTCACACTTTAGCCTCTCCCCACTTCATCAGGGAAATGCACACAGGAGGAAGGAAAGGATGAACGAGCCAAGAAAACAAGTTACAGCACAGCACAGCACAGAGCCAGGCGAAGAAACACTTGACAGTAACAATCGCTGTGGGGTAGTATGCACACTATGCATGTATGTAACCGCGCCCGCCCGGCTCCTCTTCCTCTCCTGCAGTTGCATTGCATACTGTAACTTTGGATTTTATTTGCCCGCTGCAGGAAGGTACCAAAGCGGACGAGAGGGCATATATTGTTATTTATTTTTTCGTATAAGGTTTAGTGTAAGTATAGTGTGAATTGTGTGTTATGTACATGGATTTGGGAGGGTGATTTAACAGCCATCTCAGAAATTTGTTTACATACGTAACCCGTTTTTACACAGTCGGGTTTTTTTTTGCAGTGAAAGAGTTGTATTTTTGTTTTGTCGGTTGAGAGGTGCAAAGGTGAGAGATGTGAGGTGGGCTTGGCTCGGGGTGCAGCAGCCGATGATGAACAAGAGAAAAATGGGCATAAAAAAAAAACCAAAACATTTATCGTATTAGTAATAAGGGAATGTGGGAAGTGGGAAGATTACAAAGTTTGCGTCGTTGGTCTGGAATCGGAGTAGAACAAGACAAGAAAGAGTCTGTCTGTCTGTCTGTCCCGGTGTGGATGATGCCCATGCAAGATATGGAATACACCATCTACCTACCAGATCCCTCTCTGGTATAAGTGTACAAATGTTTCGTTTTTTCGTCGTCCCTCGGAGATACGGATTTATAACAGAGGAACCAAGGAATTGGATGAATGCATGCTTGCATTGTGCATACATGAGCATTGAGGATTCTACTATACTCGACCCGACAGTGCCAAGTTTCTGGTTCTCATTTATCACTTTATGAACACAAGATCTACATTCACATCTCACATTTGGATTAGATAGGATAAGATTGATGCGCGGCAGGGGTTTGCTGGGTTTTGCTCGGGTTTGCTCGGTTTTTTAGTGTTTCTCGACCGTTGAAAATGTGTGTTTGTGTGTGTGGGATTCGCACGCCGCCCGCGGACGGATATGCAAGGCCGGTTTCCGCGCGCCCGTTTTTAATTTTTTTTTTTTTTTACCACGGTCCCTAGCTAGCCCCTACGACGGTGTCTTGTCTTGTCTTGTTTGGTATTGAATGGCAAACAAACGAAAAGAGAGAAAAATTACCTATTATCGTTTCGAATGGGATTCGAGTAGTTTGTGTTACATACCTACAGTGACCGAGGAAAAGATGATTGTAACAGCAGCGAAAGATTACAGCTTACATACCCCATATAAAATGATATGATATCTGATCAGCCTTTTAAATAAGTGCCGGTCCGGGTCCGGGGGCTGCAGCGGGAAGGTAAGTGGTGGTTACCCCCCTGAAAGGAGAAGAGGGAAAAAAAGAAACGTGGGGTATGAATGGGAAAATGGGCTGATACAAAACCAGGTATCGAACGATGTTGAATGGTGGCATCATGCCATGCCGTCTAAAAGAGTGAGAGCCCGAGATGAAGAAGACACTCAAAAATGTGGAGGTGGCGTGTAATTTTGGGGAAAGCGAGATCGATCGACGAGAGGGAAAAAATAACGGTGTGCCTAATTTTTTGAGGGGAAGGAGTCAAGGCCAGAGGGGAAAACGTGGGGTGATGCGATTTCTTCGGTCGGGGACTCCCGATTCCTTCAACAGACCATATTTACTGGGAGCGGCGTGTGACGGTATTGTACGAAATTGAACGATGATTGTTGCAACAATGGGGATTGTGGTGGGGTTTACGGGCGGAAGGGGAGGTGAGTGGCATGGCATAATGAAAAATCCCGGCCACCTACGGAGATGAAGCATTCGGGTGGAGTTTAACATGTCGTTGACGTGTTGACGTGTTGACATTTGACTTTGACAGGCTTGGAATACAGTGAAAGATTTTCAAGGTTTTCATCTTTTGTTTTACAACGAATTGACCAAGCTAATTTTCCAGGTTTGGACCGATTCCCCGACCCCCGACCCCCGACCCCCTGACTCCCCGATCTTGATGGCTGCGGCTCACCTTCTCAACTCAGCAGGTTACAGTCGAGATCAGGTATATACCCGTTCACCGGTCTCGCCTCGCCTCTGTCTTTCGGTCCTGTCCACTATTATCTTTACAAACTTCTATCCGGTCCGAGTTGTGTTGCTGCTGCGGTTCGCTTGGCGACTTGCATGGCTCTCAGATGTCATTGCGGTTTCACGTCCGCGTATACGTGTGTGTGTGTGTCCTTTGCCGCCCGCTTCCCCGGTGCTGTGCCGTGGTGGCACAGCGGCATTCATTGAATCTCTCTCCGATATTTGTCTTGACCCCTCAAGTTCATGTTGTGTTACTGATTGACGGGCTGAAGAAGGTGACATTCCGGTGAGGCCGGTGAGGGGGTGAGGAGGGTCTGGATCTTATCAACCAGGAATTTGCCGTGCGCTTGGGGACTGGCTAATGAAAAGATCGACCTCGGTCCAGATTCATGTTGAGTATGGTAAAGGACTTCTCGATCACCAGATCTAGAATTTCGTGTCTGCAATGGCTTGACGAATACCGGTGAGGCTTCAGGCTGCTGCGCCGGTCAGGTAATTTATGGCCGTCCATGCAGCCATTGCCGTCTGCGGTGGCATTGTTGTGACGGCGGGCTGTAATGGCTGCTTTTTTATGCAAGAGAGGCCCCTTATGGAATACTCATGACAGCCAACAAGATGGTGTTTATGATATGTCATCTTAGTACACAGTCACGAAATAATCTGTAATCATTACTAGTACTGGATGGACGATTTCTTTTCGATGTAATTGGTATCTGTATGTTCAGGGGCGTATCAATCCACGGTTTAGGAAGTTTTTACTTTCCAAAGTTCTCTTCACGCAGGGACCCGACAGTTTACGTGTCTCTCAAAGGCAGAGACGAAGAGAGTTCAAGAGACCACCGCTCATTGTGATGTCTTGTGGGTTTCTTATGCTTTGGTCTCCATGTTCTTCATGATCAGTTCCTCCCTCAACAAGGTCAACGACTAGGGGCGTGATCTCCTCATCAAGGATACCTGTGTATGTTTTGTGTGTGCATCTTGTTTAAGCGAGAAGTCTTCTCATTCATGACTTTGAAGACTTAGAGGTGGACAAGAGAAACTAAAATATGTAGAAATAAATCCAACAGTAGAGTTGAGGAAGGGCGATGAATCAGTGGGTTAGGGCTCTTAAAATTGAGAAATACCTACTTCTCCGGTGAAGTAAATGAACAGCCAGTGAGTTCTTTCCCTTGCAGCCTCATTTACTAGCGTGTCTTCCTCCTCTATCCCTGATCAGCCCAGTTTGAGAAATCGCAGTCATGAAGACGGACAGATGTGCCAAGCCCGCCAAGCCTAGCGAAGGCGGGCCGACCCGAGCCGCTGGCTTTAGCCCTGATCGGCCAAAGCACCTTGTGGTCAATCCGTCTGATCGCACTGTGCTTGGATCAACCAGCTTGGCCCATCTTCAGCTGGAAGCTATCACCACCTCGATCGTCGTCTCAATCTCATAGTTTGCGGCTGCCTGGAATAAGGCGTTGCTCGTTCCAGGTAAGACTCTGTTAAGGAAACTTTGGTGGCGCCAGAGCTTTCGGAGACAGGCTTCCCGTTCTTCTATTCAATCACGATCTACTTCCTCGCAAAACACAGTGTTCTCATACGAACCGTTGTTTAAAATTGTCAAGATCCTCCAGAACACTCATCGACATACCTTTTACCTCCCCGTTGATTCAGCAATCATGTCTGATAAAATGGGAACGCCGCCGGCAGAGGATGAAACATCTCCAGACAGCATGAGGAGTCTCTTCGAAGAATTCATAAAGACATCAGACGAAGAGGAGATCCGGCATCTTTACCAATACCTGAGCAACAAACCAGAGTGGGAGCCCCCAACGGCACCAGAGATGGTTGCCCAGGAGGAGAAGAGGAAAGAGTACATCGAAAAAGTGTAAGATTTGGGTGGCCCAATTACCCACGTTCAAATGGCGACTTTGCTCGTGATTCCCTTGAGTCACTGAAAGAGTGTATTCATACCCTAGAGACCTCGAACGTTATGCATACGATGGACCAACTCAATCTGTCTACTGGATGGTGAGAGATTTGTACGTCTCCCGAATAGATGGCGTTGCATGCTGAGAACTTGAAGCCAATGACTTTTATTTACAGTCCTAAGTGCAAAGGCTGCATCAGTTTTCGACGAAAAAGACAGTGAACAATTCAAAGTTTCTCACGGGGAGTCCAGCTGCCTCAAAAAGCGTAAAAGCCGTGATTCAAACGATTACCAAGCAAAAAGGGTACGCTTCGACGACGGCAATGCCTCAGTATACCGATGCGTCTGCGACATAAAGGCCTGCAAAAGACGAGACGGCGGCGCCTGCATCCTCCTAGAAACGATACAGCCCGCGGTCTGCGATATCATCCCCGCGCCCATGCTTTCAGCTCCTACCAAGATCATCGAACTCTCACACGCATTTCGCAGGATTAGCAACCTGTATTTCCCCAACAAGGCATTGCAAATGTCTGCATTCTACCGGCCAGGACCCTTTTCTCGTAAGATTCGATGACGAGGACGGAAGAATAAAGGTTCAATTTCACTGGATACAGCATAGAAATTGCAAGCCCAATGAGCAGGTTCGAGTTGAATGCTGCGACCCTGACGAACAGTGCTGCTCGTGTTTGGCGCTGGTTTCCCTCCTTTCAGGTGAGGCTGACAGAACAAATATGGACGATCATGAGGGTAAAGGGTTGGACGCGCAGTCGAGAGTGATTTCAGGCCGGCTGATTTGGACTGAAGATATCTTTTACATCGAGCATGGGTGGGACGATAGAGAAAGGATGGCCCTCGAGTTTCAGTGGATGATGGTGAGGATAGCTGAATGGTCTGGGATGGCTGAGGATCCAGAGTGCTATTTACCGTTTGATGGGGATTATCGGGCTTTGAAAGGGTGATGAAGAGGAAGAGGAGCAGAGGTACGACCCTTCTTTCTTGTCGCAGAAGTCTCAGCCAGATTATGCTCCGCCTCGTTCTTCACTTAGCTTTGTGCCTCTTAATCATCACCGCCCTAGTTTGTCTGTCCCAAAAATTACTGAAGCAGCGTTTAACCATATGGTCTATGAAAGCAGGAGCCGTCGCTTCCGGGGAAGCGATTACTTGTCATTTAGCACCTTAACGGGGGTATGTAGTAGGCACAGCAATCTACAGTTCTAAACAATACAATTCCAAGAGTTCAAATAACCACGCCCCTATTAAACATCTTTTTCATCGTTTCATCTGAATCTCTGTGTTCCTGTTATCGCACCTCATTGTCCCTCTCAAAGTCCCAGAACCGCTCCGAAAACACACTGCGCCCAAAGCCTACAAATATCATACATAACAGGATATCTCACACTTCCTTGCCTCTACACACAATGCAAGACCCAAAGCTAAGAACAAATTGACAGAAATCCCCTCCTCATCTTTCGCGCCCCCTCATTCTGAAAGTGTGAGACTAGAACCGAATAATTATTATTAAATTTACCTCGTCATACATAGATACCAACACTTGATTCAAGCCTCTTTTGCGCGGATAAACGCCCTATCTGACATGTGATTACGAGTTTCAAGCACTTCCAGGACTTGAGTTCTCAGAAATTGCGAAGATGTATAAAACAGATCAACAGAATACATAACAAAACAAAAACAACAAGAACAAAAAATCTAACTTGATCACTATCATTTCGTCAAAACAGCCAATGTAGATGTTGAACTTTTGCAGACAAAACACACAGACACACATGCGCGCATACAAAAAAAAAAAACAAAAAAAAAAAAAACGGAGTTATTTCTTCTACATTTTCATAACAAACCTTGGGGGGGAAAAAAGCAAAAAGAGAGATTTCGAATGATTTCGTCCAGGCTCGAACTGGAGACCTTCAGTGTGTTAGACTGACGTGATAACCAACTACACCACGAAACCGATCAGGATTTGATTTTGTTGATTGGAGGTGCGGGATTTTCTTTTATGAACTGCAAAGCAACCCCGACCCCACTTGGGAAACAAAACAAGGCAGTGGCAGCAATTTGGTATTGGGGGGAGTTCACGATGCGATGTGGGGCTTCAAACGTATTTCCGCAAAACCTTGAAAGGCTATCTCATATTCACTTTTTCTTTGAACAAGACAGCTCCCTCCAGAGCAAGACTGCGCAGAAGGCACATGATTATAAAAAAGACTCCCAAAGTGTATTATACTCTATCCCACTCCAAACACCACCTACCTACCCAACCAAAACCCTCCACCCGTTTCTCCCACCCTCCTCCTCCCTCCTCACACTTACCCAACCCCCCTCACCAACCCTCACAATAGTCCCATCAACACAAACAACCCTCCACCTCTCCCCCTCCTCCCCTCCCTCCCTAACCTCAACCCTAACCTCCTCAACCTCCTCATACCCAACCCCTTCCATGTCCACGTGCTTCCCACCATCATAAGCCCCCTTCATAATCTCCATCGTCCTCTCCCCGCCCACATCTCCAAAGTAAACCAACCTCAGCCTCCCATCCAACCTCTCACTCCCCGGAGATATGGTAAAAGTCTTTTCCAAATTACTCACCAAAGTAACAAGGACGTACCCAAACCTTTCACCTTCCCTCACCACCTCAAATCCTTTTTCTTTTTCCTCCCCAGGCCTCCTCACCTTGACCCCGCAGTCATACCCGTGCCCTAGCTTCAACAACTCGCCAGCCGCCATCCCGAACCTCTTCGCCCCAAAGGCCCTATACTGCGGCGTATCGCTCTCGTGAACCAAGCTGGCATGAAACCCATAACTAGCAACGATCGCCCCCCTCAAACTCTCTACCTCTTCTTCTTCTTCATCCTCTGAGCTAGAAACCAACTTGGACCCCCTAGAAAACTCGGCCCTAAAAATAGGCAAACCTCTAACCTCCCCCTTCAACAACGCCGTCCTCAAAGCCAAAACCAATGATGACGACGATGACGACGACGGCGACGACGAAGCCTCACCGTCGCTCTGTCTGTACTCATCCTTATGCAATGAATGAAACAGCGCATTCGCCGTCCCGAGCGGCAATAACGCAATCACCGGACTGTTGTTCCGTCCCTGCCGCCCAGCGCAAGGAACAAAAGAATTAATCAAGTCCACCACCCCACCATCACCGCTGAGTAAAAAAATCGTCTCGTCCCCCCCTTTTAGTTTTTTCCTCGCAAACTCTTTGACCGAGTTTTTCGACTCGGTTACGGTGAGTTCGTAACCGGCGGACTCGGACTCATATAGTCCGAACACGGCGCCCAAAAGAGGCTGCAGTACCGCCGAGTAGAATTTGGATGCGAGCTGTAGGCCCGAGTGGGTAGAGACTAGCACATGGATTTTTTGATCGGCGGAGGAGGAGGATCGTAGTAGATGTCGCGGCGGGCCATCAAGGAGGAAAGAGTTTAAATCCTCCGGCAGTTGAGAACCGTGCAGTTGGGTTGTTGTGAGGCTGAATGGGTTTTCTTTTCCCTCGGACTCTTTCTCAGATGTCGAGGGTGATGAGGTGTTGTTGTTCTCGATGAGGCTGTATATCAGGTATCCTCCTCCCGAGTTTCGGGTGACGAAAATGATTTCATCGTGTTTGAGATTTGCAAGTGTGTCTTGGTCATTTTCGACGACAACTGTATCACTGCTGGTGTTTTGCTGCTGCTGCTGCTGCTGCTGCTCGTTGTGGTGTTTCTTGCTCTCATCACTGGCAGATGGCGAGGTTTTTGGCATGTGAACATCCACCACTCCGGCGGCCCTTTTAGCGCCAACATCCGCTGAAGCCTTGCCCGTGCGCTTTCTAAAGGGTCGGACGAACCACCGAAGGAAAGACATCGTCGCGGATGTAACCAGAATTCCTCACAAAATAGATTGGAAAAGAACAGAACTTTACGAGTAATAGAAAAACGAATTTAAATTGATTTGGATTGGAGCCTTTTTGTCACATCCGAGTTGCCCGGGCTGAATTGAATGGTAAGAAACATCAAAAGTTACAAATCAATCCCACCCGCAAGCAGCAGAAGCAGCAGCTGGCAGACGAGCGCCTGCCATTTGAGTCAGAAATCACCGCAACCGAAAGGTACCAGGTAACGCTAAATTGCGTTATCGCTCCGCCTTCAGCGCAATACGCGATACGCGATATGCCGGTGGAGGGCGGGAGATGAGTGGGCCGCGGCAATCATCATCACATCGGACGAATTCTTGTAAAAACAGGGAATCACTGACCTTTTCCAGTTTCTACCTTATTTCGAAACACAACTGACAAGGCCTCATCATCATTTCCCAGTTGCCCTCGCCAGCGGTCCCCAATTCTCCCTTGGGTTCATCTGGTATCGCACATACTTTTTCTGGTCCGGATCGCGTCCCAGTTGTTCATCAAAGACCACTTCTGGGAACTCGGGCGGTTCCGTGCCATTCTCCTCCGTCTTTGTTCCCTCCGCCGCCTCACCGTCTTCGACCGCTTTTGTCTTCTCTCCGAGCCTCAAAAGCCGATATGCGACAGTACCTGGCTTAATGTTTGCTTCGGTGATGGGTGCCTTCTGACGGATATACTCCTTAAAGACGTGCCAAATAACAGACCACGGCGCGTTGGTCTTGATGCTGCCTGGCTTGCAATGGCTTCTAGTCACCTGGTATCCCATGCCCCTCAACGCTCCCTTCAAGGGTGCTTCTGCTGGGCTCCTGCAGCTCAACAGACCCGCCACATGTGCCGGGAAGAAGTAGAACGGATAGGGATCGATGGCCGCCATCTCAGCCTCGGTCTTTTTCTTCTTCTTGGACTTCGTCTCGTCATTCCCTTCCTCCTTAGCTTGAGCCTCAGCCTCCAATTCCTCTGGAGTCGGGATATACTCCTCATATGCCGTTTGAAGCATGCCTCGTACTCTGGGGAGAGTGCCATAGATTTCGGGTGACGCCTCCTCTGCCTCTGCTATTACCTGTTTGACGAACTCGGGATCATGAATGCGACCGGCATACATCGGGCCAGCCATGTGCATCGTCGAACCGCAGTGTTCGCAGGACTCGGGTGCAGTTGGTGCTCTGGCGAATCCGTGTCTGTAAAAGATTCCATCGCCCTTTTTGTTTGGCGTTGGCTTGTTCTTCATGAGAAGCTGAGTCGTCCAAGAGCCGCAACCTTGCCCGCAGTTGTAGACCACCATGTTCTTTCCTGCCTGAAACTTGACCATCGCTGGCGATTTTGTAATGCGAACAAACACTCTGCAGTAGAAATCGATCGACAACGAGAGCAAAGGCTCAATGGCCAAACCGTATTTGGCAGCCGCCGTCTCAATCGAGTGAAGAACAATTCGAAGTCCAACCTCGTGGCTGTACCAGCCCTTCAGAGGAACACCTCCGTAGAGGGAGAAGCACTTTTCTGGGTAGCCATTGGAGGCCCACACACCGGAATCTGTGCAAGTGACGCAAAGTAGTCCCCCGTCGTCTCGTACTGCCTGAACCGCAGCGTCGAGGAAAGGAGCGGCGCTACCGTAGGGGTCAAGATCGATAATGTCGTATTTGAGGTTTGGCGAAGGCTTGGGCCGGCGCAACTCGTCGACAATTCGCTGGTACATGTGCGCCAGGGCATCGTCGTGAGACACGTCGATCTTGTCGGCCAGTTTGTTATGGATCGCATTGCGCTGAATGGAATGTGTGGCCACTTTCAGGAGATCGTTGGCCGTGACTTTGGTAAGGAACGGAATCTCGTGGGCATATCGCAAAGCGCGGAGACCGCTGGCCGAGAGCGCGTCAAGAATCGTAAATGGCAGCTGCTTCTTTTCCTCTTCTGCGGCCTGGGGGCCATCAGTTTTAGTTTTCTTGGCCGTCTCGGTTGCCTCAGCACCATTCGTTGCGGGCTCTTCGTCTTCGGTCTTGGGAGGTCGTGTTTCTGTCGCATCTGGCATCTCGGCGTCGGCAGCACCCTCGGCGAGCTTGACGGTCTTGGCCGGTCGGTCGTTGATTGCCTGCTCCTTCCGCTTCCTTTTCTTCTCAGCATACTTGCCAATCTTGGCTTGGCTGGCGACTTGCTTCTGTTTCATCCTCTCCTTTCCGTATGCCTTCATCGCGATGATGGTCAAGTCGCGATTGAACTGCTGAATTGGATTGTAAAAGACCTGCTGCACAGGCTGACCCTCTTTGGCATCTTTCTGCTCTGGAACAAGAATGTGGGCGAGACCCTCCTTGACGGTAGTGTAGATGACATTGTCGTGCTTGATTCTCTGTCCCTCGGCGGGGGTGGCACCGAGGCCGGGGAGTTCGGCGTCGGTCGACATGGTGCGGGCGAAAGTTGGAGACGTGGACAGTTGAGCTATACTGATTGAATGACCGGAAATGCGTCTAACACAAGCTCTGCGCAAGCTCAGGCGCATGGGGAGTGATCTGAAATCCAAAGTTGGCGACTCACAGAGCCTATTCCCAATTCTGGGAAGCTTACAGGTGGAACGCTGGTGCCCTGAATTTTTAAAATTCTGCCACTCGGGCGGTGAGTCAGATTCCGTTTGTGACCCCACGCTACCCCTGTCTCCAATTGACCCCTGGCCGTCAAGCTCCTTCCTTCACTGACAAACTTCCTCACACTGCAGTAAGAGTCAAGCTTTCCAGGTTCAATTGAGCGTTTTATTGAACGACGACTTCCATAACATCTCAGATCCGATTGTCTGACGGTGGCCTGTGAGATGGGCGGTGACGCTCAACCTTTTAATGGTGGAATTCCACTTCACCTTCCAGGATCATCATGATGCTCCTTCCCAAGATGAAGCACAAAGCACACAAATTCTTCATCCCGACCTTGAGGATGGCCCTTTCCATCGTCTTGATGGCTCCTTTACGGGCCCGAGATTCAGATGAGGAGTCTGCTGTCCTTTCTTTGGTCCAGTTTTGACCCCGACCCGACCCGTTCTCGCACGATTCCCTTCAGGGCGGTGATGGTGTTGGGATGAACCAGCAACCAATTCTTCCAAACCACCATCTCCTCAACCATCTACCTACGTCCATTGAATCCCCGATTTTTTGGCGTTTGGCCTGTTGATCGCCTCCTCCTACAAGCATTGCAACTCTGTCATTATATCTTGTTAAATCTTTGCTCCATCTTCTTTTGCTCAGAAACCATGACCAGCCTCTCCCGAGACCCCAGTCGCTTGAGTCTCCCAGGTATCAAGGGCGGCGATGCTCGCTCCGAAAATGGAGAGAGCTTCTACAAGTCGGAGAAACCCTCCAGCATCCCCTTGCCGACTGGTCGTCCAGGAAATGCTACCCAGGTTAATAATAATCCAGTCATGTCGGTCAGGCCGCCCCAGGGTGGACGCCCGAAGTCGGTGGCCCTGATGCAGCACCGCTTCCTGTCTCCGGCCGAGTGGGCTCGCGTTGCTCATGGAGTTGGGGCCATCAGAGAGGGCGAGACTCACCAGGTTGTTCATCCGACATGTTGGTATTGGCCTCCCAAAGGTCTTCCCGAGGGTCTCTACCGCGATGTCGTCACCCAGAAATCCAAATACTTCTACTACTATCATATCATCAGCACCATTCGCTGGTTTCTGATGATACTTCAGATTGTACTCGGTGCAGTCTTGACTGCTCTTGGGTCTGCCCAGATGACAGATGGGACTCCAATCACTGTTTTGGCAGCCATCAACACTGTCGATGCTGGACTGCTTGCCTTGATACACAACAGTGGACTTCCGGATCGCTACCGCATGGACAAGGTTGAGTTTGGCAAGGTTGAAGACTTCCTCAAGGTATGCTTAGTTGTGCCTTGAAGGAGTCCAGTCTTCGAAGCTGTCCATTGACTTATTGTGACGGCAGGAACTCCTGGATACGGGCATTGTCGAAGCCAATCAGACGGTCGATAATATCCTCATTGAGTGCTTCGAGAAGTTCCAAAGAGCCAAAGACACCGTTCTTGCCAATATGCCCGAGTCGTACGCCACTGGAAAGGCCACAGTCGGACCTTTCACCCCTGGCGAGAAGCAACAGATGATTTGCCCAGACCCTGCCGTTCACTTCTACTCGTCTGAAAAGTCATAGGAGGGGCCTTGTTCGATACCGTTGTTGGTTTGCTGCTGCTGCTTGATTTATACGATGGGAGGAAGATACTGTACTATGATGCAACACATATCCTGAAGCATGTTAATGACTTTCTTTAATATGCTGAGGGCTTTTGGCAATGTATGAAGATTTGGCCCTGTCGGACACGTATATGTGGAGGTGGGTATCCCGAAGAGGAGGGTGTATTTTGATGTCAAAGAGGAACATATTTGAAGACTATTGGGGCTGTACATATCCCTAATCTCTACTTTGCAGCCAGCTGCCGTAATTTGATGAATGCCATGAGGGCTAGATTCAAGTACGTGTCACCTGTTGTCTTTAACCATTTGCTAATATTTTGCTACTTATTACGTTACGGCTAATATGCGGTGACATTACTTCCGCTTTTGGATGGGTAGGTGCCAAGACTGACACCAGAGAAGTGTCAACTTCATTCCTTTTTTTTTTTTCTTTTTTTCTTGCTCATGTTAAAATCGATTCAAACACTTTGTGTGTTGTATTTTCATATTGGTCTCGAACGCTGGGCTCATGTCTTTTCCTGGTATGGGTTGATATCAACCACCGCCCTTTACCTGTTATCCCACGTCTCCCTGTAACTTCTTTTTACTACATCATCAGCACCATGAGAATATAAAAAAAACCGAATCGGCATACTAAAAAGAATAAAAGAAGAAGAAGAAATGGTCTCCTACGGCCGTCGCACCCGGATCCTCACCCGGGTCGTCTTTGTGGTCTGTTTGGGATTCGCCGTCCTCCAGATCCGAAACCTCTGGTTCTACTCGTCATATCACTATTCTGAACCACATCATCATGATCATCACCAAAACAGCAATGCAGGAGGAAAGGGGAAACTCCCACAACCACCACCACCACCACGAAGTCAGGAATCGGTTTTATTTGATCTTCGTTCTTACTGGAGAAAATTGACTGCCGCGCACGGTTTGGAGTCTTCTGACGGTGACGGTGTTCCTGTTTTTGTGAGACGGATCAGACTCGCAGGTGAAGGAGGAGGAGGAAGAGGAGACAATAATAATAGGGGGGGATTGGTAAAAGTGAAGGCTCCGTTTTTGGCTCCACACGGGTTTACGAGGCCGGGAAGAGGGAAAACACTTTCTGGAGACGACGACGACGGGAAGGAAAATGATGATGATGGGGGAAGGAGTACTAAAGGGATTCATTTCCCGCTTGCGGGGCCTTTGGTCGTTACGGTCCCCTTCACCTCTGATACGGCTTACTTCAAAACCGAGAATGCACATAATAACAAGGATAAGGAGAATGCTTCGGAATCGGTACTTCTCGCTACGGTAACCAGTTACTCGCGCGCTTTGGAGTTGATCCCCTCCTGGACATCCTTTCTCGGTCGGTCTCATTCAAATGATGCTGCTGCTGCTGGTGCAAGTTTACTAGTTGCATTATCCGACGGTGCGTCACAGTCTCAGGCTGTCGAGGTACGGGATTTGCTGTGGCAGAGGGGTGTTAAAGAGGTCTCGGTCTTCGTTCCCGAGATCAAGACGGATACGGACAAGGGAAACGTGCACGCTCAGCTGTTTCAGCGGATGATGATGGCTCGGTTCGGGGTTGGGGAGTTGGGAGTTGGAGGGAAACGCAAAAAGTCTTGGTTTGGGATAATCGATCCCGAGGTTAGGTTTTCGGATTTGGGGGGGTTGGTTAGTGAGTTGGAGAAAGGTTTTGGCTCAGAAGAAGATGATGATGATAACAGCGGTGGGAACGGGAGATGGTATATTGGTTTGCCGACTAATAAAGGGGATTGGAATAACGAGGGAGAAGAAACGTACGGTGGGGGGGTGGTTCTGATGAGCCCTGGTGTGCTTGATACGGCAGGACAGTTGATGTGTTTCCAGGGAGGGGGAAAAGGTGTGAAACCAGCCGATGAGGGAAAGAAAAAGTGGGATGAAATGCTGCATGAGTGTCTGATGGAAGGCGATAGGGATCTCAAGTTTCAGGTTCTGGTTGGGGAAGGGGGGTATTTACCTAGTCAGGACTCGATGACTTTCAGCACGACAAGCAAGCCGTTAGTCACGAAACTGGACAACAACGAGAAAAAAACACCACTAGGGGACTCGGCATCGCCTATGCTGTTTAGAGATAATTGGCTTCTCAGCAGCGGGGACGACGAGATGACAATCACCTACTACCCAAACGGACTGGAAGTCAAGAAAGTTTCTGGCTCGACACAACAACAAGGGGTCAAAACATCAGACCGAATCGTCATTCATTCCCCCTTTCCACCAGAAACAAGCAAGTGGAGGATCAAAACAACAAAAAAAGAAAAGCTGGTTTGGAACGGAGACAAAAAGACGTGGAAGTTGGTCCAGACGGAAATAAAGGAACTCGGCGGTGGAAGACAGGAAATATGGCAGACCTACTTGAACAAAAAGGGAGTCGATGAACCGGACGGTGAGGAAAAGTCCGATGTGGACTCTGTTATTATCCTGATTTGGGAGGTGGCCCAATAAGCATCACACCTGCAATCACTCAACCTACCAGGCCATAACCAAACATCTATAATCATAATACATTTTGTTCAAATATCTCATAACCAACCGCCATGTCACAAATACACACACTCTCTCTATCTATCTATCTAATGCAATGCTACCTAATCCAAAAAAAAAAAAAAAAAAAAAAAAAAAAAAAAAAAAAAAAAAAAAACCCCCCCCCCCCCCAAAAAAAAAAAAAAACCGACAGTCGCGCAACAACAAGGTTTCTATCCACACATATGCTCCTGTCCTAACCATGTGTTTATATACCCAACGAAACATAATGATCACGCAATTAGAGCCAATCAATGCCCAGCCCACTCTGGCTCTCCTGTGGGTGTAGGAGGCCGGCCCTTATTCATCCTGCATTGCTGCTTCCAGTTCTTCGGAGTAAATTTATCTACAATCTCCTTGAAAGCCGCCTGGAAACCTGTTAGTCCGAGTCTCACACCGAAGTCCCTTATGCGATAATGATGAACTGCTTACCAAAGTACAGAACGACTCGTCCCCTTCAAGATGACTTCCTGGCTTCTTGCAACCTGGAATCGTAACCGGCTCATCATTATATCTCAGTCTCACATAAAACCCCTCCAACTTCTTCTTCTCATTCTCACTCAACTCCTCAGTCGATCTCCGCCCAATCTCACCACCACCTGCACCTGATCCAACCAACGAATCCCACCAACCTTTGCTCTTCTCGACCTTCTCAGCCTCCCTAAACATCTCAACAGCAATATGGCTGGTAAACGGCGGCCACTTGTCAGCCCCATAAGCCCCCAGGCCCATCAACACACCCGCAAGCGTGGTATCGTGACAACCGTGCAGACCGAACTTTATTCCTTCTTTCTTCTCGACACTACCCACCATCCTGCCCACTAAATCACCCAACAGCCCTCCTATTCCCAGCATTCTGTACTCTCTTGATTCGTTGTAACCCCCGAACCATTCCTCTACCCCAATCTTTTCGGCTATTTCCCTTCCTTTTTCGTCATAAAAAGCGTCTGGTAATTTCGTTTCGGGTCCGTGTGCCAGTGTAGCATTGATGGTGTCCATTATTCCCGAGAGTCGGGGCCGGGAATCAACCGCCACCCTGGCAGCTGTGTCGGGCATGTATTTTCCATAGAGCGAATTTAAGTAATCCATTTCCTTGGTGTTGTTCCATTTGTTTGCTGCCACCTGGGCGAATAGCCTCGACAGTTCTGCAAAACGTCTACAGTTCCCGTCGTTGGGATACAAAGTCTCATCGGCGTGGATGCGGGTGACGATCGTCGGTCGTGGAACGGTTGGATCGCGCGTGTGAGGCGGGTATAAAGCCGAAAACGTTTGTTGAAGAGATTCAAGCGCTCTGGGGACGGGAGTGGTGCGCAGGTAAAAAGTGGAGGATGTGGGAGTCGTAGGGGTGATTGCTGGTGGTAGAAAGGCTAATCGGTTGATGTAGAGGTTTCGAAGGCGGGTGCCGAGGTTGTAGGTTGTTGTTCGGCCTAGGTCAGTTAAAGTCCCCATGTCGCAGATGTTGTCTGGACTATGGGGGGAAGAAGGGCCGGCGGCGAGCACAGGGGCGTCGGATTTGTTGCTGAAGGTCTCGAGACGGCGGTTCCATTCTATGGTTGAGAGTTTAGGGTTGCTGGGGTCGTCGGCTGAGGGCGTGAGGATGGGAGAGATGAGTTTCCGGACGGAGGAGCAGTATGGCCAGTAGGCTGGGAGGCCGGTGTTCTCGAATCGGGCGTTGACTGGTGTGCGCTCGCCGTGGCGCATGAGGACCTGGACGAGTTGAAGCTCGAGGTTTGGGGGGTAGAGCTTGGTGAGTTCTTCGTCTGTATAGGGTTTTCGGGGGACGAGAGTTGTCATTTTGTCTGAAAATCAAAAAGGCTGAAGATTAAGGAAAGAGTTGAAACAACAAAGGGACAGAATCGGAAGATGGTAAATACGTGGCTCGTTGATGGGAATGGTGTAGACGGTGTGAGCTTTGCTGGATGGTGATGCCAAGAACTGCTACATACCCCTGTTTCCAAGTGACCCCAAATGCCAAGCTTTGACATATTCCTTAGCACGGATGTGGGGGAACGCAGGGGAGCCGTCCAATCGGCGGCGGGGAATTATTCCAGAAATGCGATTGCAAGCAATTGTGTTTATCAAAAATTTTGGATTTTGATCCTTGGTTTCCCGAAGGACCTGTTTAGTCACCAACACTTCTCCTAAACGACCGACCTAGGATCATGCGCGATCTGGGGAGTGTTTGCCTGCGATGTCAGCTTAGACTCCTCATCGCGCCGGGAGCAAGGCCGCGAGCTGCTCGTCCCCGCCAACAACAACTGCGGTACAACAGCACCAGGACAGCTCCCGACGACATCCGACCTCGACATAACCATGCATCTCCGTCTTCGCCTCACCGCACAGGGGACCCGAGGCTGGCGCCGGGGCTGGGCCTCAGTTCAGCCGCTGCCGCTGCCGCTGCCGAGCGTCGCGCCAATGCGGTAGCCATGTTCAAATCCATCGTTGGGGCACCCGCGATGGAACGACCGAAACGAAACATAGAGGACACAAGCGATGGCATCGAGCTTGTCAAACTCGTTTCGAAGATGCAGTCGATACTAGGGAGAGAAAATCCACAGACGATCGATGCCTACAACTTTTTCGACGAGAATATCTACCCAATGATACAGAAGCTTGGAGCTGATGTCTCGAAGCATATCACAGAAAGTATTGGTACTGTACTCTTAAGTAAACTAGCCAAGGAGAAAGTCGGAGACTTCGACATTGGAAACCTCCCTACCGTTACCCGCCTCACCGACATTATGATCGACCTGAACGTACTCAGGCCCGCTATTTGGGGAAAGCTTATTCTCGAACTAGCTCAACATATTTGCCGACAGGAAGTCTCTCCCGATCATTTTGACTCGATCAAGAGCTACGAGAATGCTATGGCACACCGAAATCACTTGCTGCGAGATTTACTGGGGGCGTGGAGGTCGTTTGCCGCTCACAGGCCCGCTGAGAGGAAGCCTGCTGAAACCGATGGTGAAGCAACGCAAGCAACACCGTTGCGCAAACAAAACCTTGTCGAGGCCTTCTCAGAAGCATTCCACCAATACACATTGGGAACCCTGCCCAGGCCGACCTGGGCGGCCTATGCGACTTTCAGAATGATGCAGGACCCAATCAATGTTAATCGTTCAACTGAGAAGGCAGCTGCTCCTTTCCTACACATGATGAAGCAAATGGTCCATCGGACTGTTGCTCCTACACATTCTAAATATGAGAAAGAACTTTCGTCATATCCAGACCTGCTTTGTTATTTGCACAAAAGGAGTGGCATCAGCAGAACTGGTGAGAGCAATCCAAATTATACGAATCCCACCAAGCCAATGAGCGCAGATCATACAGACACCATCAGGTCTACAGATAGCATCAAGCCTGCGGATAACATCAAAACAACTGTAGAAAGCATCGCGCCCGTCGATAATATAAACCCCGCACCTACTATCAAATCCACAGCGAGCACTACAGCCACAGACAGCACCAAACCAGCAGACAGCACAGCACAGCCAATACGTGTTCTCAGCACTGATCATACGGATAACTCGAGAAAAAAAAACACCAGGATCCACAACAATAGCGGAATCAAGTCGGGTCGTCTTTCGGGCCAGTCTACGCGGGACAAACTGCAACAGCAGCTTAGCCAAGCGCTTAAGCACAGAAGCGTGACAGGCGCGAGGAAGGTATGGGCAGAATTCTGGGGGCCCGACGCAGTCCCGGATCCTGCTCGGATCGAGAAGCTGGCCAAACACGTGCCAATGTTTGATTATTTCATTCTGGCCTACATGACCATGAAACAGCCTCACCTTGCGATCGAGGTTTGGGACAAAATGGGAAGCATCGGAGTCAAACCTACCATTAAAACGTGGAATTCAATGATGCAGGGATGTGCCGTCACCAAGAACCCAGATGGCATTAGGGTAGTCTGGGAGAAGCTCATTACCTCTGGTATGAAACTTGACACTGCCATTTGGACCGCTCGTGTCTCGGGCCTCATCAACAGCGGCGACCCAGACGCCGCACTCAGAGCTCTCAATGAGATGGCCATCGTGTGGAACCAACGGGGCAAACCCGAGATGGCCAATATCGCAGTCCAGCCATCAATCGAGCCCGTTAACGCTGCGCTTGCTGGCCTCTTCCGCCTAAATCGCGATGATAGCGCTCGTCGAGTCCTCTCCTGGGCTGCCAGTCACAATATCAAACCCGACATCGTTACTTTCAACACTCTACTCCGCCCGCTCCTCCGACGCGGCGATCATCAAGGCGTCGACGGTATTCTTGCAACTATGCGTGGCCTCAAGATGGATCCAGATATCGCCACCTTCACGGTTATGATCGAAGGCACTCTCGCCCATGACGGCACGCGCGACCCGGCCGAACAGGTCAAGATCGTGAATCGCATCATCACCGAAATGAACGCGGCTGGTATAGATGCAAACATGATCACCTACGCCACGATGATTCAAACTCTGCTCCAGGGCAGCGATGGCGGCGAGAAGGCAGTTCTGGCCGTTCTGGCGCATATTTGGAACAGTGGCCAGGAACTCAGCTCGCATATTTATACCATGCTGGCTGAATATTACCTCACGCGCGACCCGCCTGATATCGAAGCCGTCACAAGGCTCATTGAGAAACGCAATCTGAAGGTGAACAGGAATATCGATCGTGTCTTTTGGGAACGTGTTATCAAGGGCTATTGCGTAAACGGGGAGATTCATCGCGCGCTGGATATTTTCCAGAACGTGGTGGTCCCCACGGGGATTACGAGGATGACACATGACACGCTGTATGAGTTCCTTTGGGGGTTGCAGGAGATTCAGGCGTGGGATGCTGCTCAGGATTTGGTCAACTATGTCTCGTTCCTTCCTGAGGACGGGTTTACTGAGGTTACGGGCGGTGGTCACTTTCCCGTAAGAGATGACCCTCTGAGGGCGTATAGGCACCGGTTCTGGCACCTTGCGAATAGGATGGGCCTCGTGAGGGGCCAGGCGGCTGTTAAGTATAGGACTGCAATGTCGAGGATGGATGGATGAGAGATGAGGAAAAAAAAGATGAAATGTAAAGATATGGATGGTTTGCATAGACAGAGCGAATGGGACACGTTGAAGGGAAATGATGATGATATCTGCATATATATATATATACATACATAGATGCTCGTCTGTTTCTCTCGTTTCTCAGAGGCTGAATACCAAAACTTATACAACGTATTGGCGAATGGGGACGAGTCAGTTCAGAGTTTCTCCTCTCGGGGGTTTGTTTCCATTATCGTAGTAAATCCAAGCAACCAAACCCGCCAAAACAACAAAATACCCAAAAGAAAATGCCAGACAAAAACAAGGCTCATGAAAGGTAGTGATAATAACGATGATAATAATCATAATCATAATAATAATAGTAATAATAATAATAATAATAATCCGCTCTTTGGTTTGTTCGTTCTTTTGTTCGTTCTTTTGTTCTTTCTCCGTCATCTCTTCTCCAAAGCAAGCCAACTGGAGTTTCATATGTTCGACAACATTTTTGCCTCTCCTAATCCAGTTATATCAAAAAAAAAAAAAAAAAAAGATCAAAAAAATCAAAACCAGCCCCAGTCCGAATCGCCCCAATTTCCCCCCAGTTCCAGTTCCAGTTCCTGCCTGACCCTGTATGCCCCCGCACAACACATAACAAGTTTCATCTTATAATGAATGTCTTCAAGCCACCGGTCTCCATATTCCGTCTTTCCCGTCGTAGACCTTCCATGGAATGGTACCCGCGCCCATACACTATCCGAAGGAAAGCGGGCCATCGCACATGACACCACGTTGCTTTCGAAGGAGCAACCTCGCCTATCGGTTTTCTTTCCCCTTTGGCTGCAGTTATGACCCCATTGAGCATGAGGAGGCTTCTATGCCTTCTGCGCCGCCGGCTGTTCATCCCACCCCCAAACCTGAGCCAAATACCGACTGATGTTGACCCTCTTTGACCGCATCTCCAACATCCAGGGGTGCTCCAGCATGCGCCAGGGGCTTGCACGGCGGTTGGGATCTTTTTCGAGGCTGTTCAACACAGTTAGTAAGAAATGCCAAGTAAATCAGGTCAAAAGACACATACCAGCACTCAATGAAGTACTTGAAGCTAGCGCTCCAAAAGATATTGGCCTCTGGCTCATCCTTCAACTGGGGAATCGGCTGCCTGACAATATACGTCAAAAGATCGATCAAACCAGCCCGAGGCTGCATTTCCGTCCCATCAGCAGGGAAAGGGAACCTGTGCTGCGCAACCTCGAGCAGCGTAACGCCCGTAGACCAGACATCCGACGTGATAGTATAGGACTGGCCAGTGATGCGCTCAGGAGCCATGTAATAACTGGTTCCAATGAACGTATTGGCGTCGCCTTTGGTACCGAACTCGCCCGAGACACCAAAATCGCACAACTTCACGTCTCCGTTCCTGCACAACAAAATGTTGCTCGGTTTGATGTCGCGGTGAATGATTTTCTTGCTGTGCAAATAGGTCAAACCACGCAATACGCCCTCGGCAACCTTGCCAAGGACCTTCTCGCCGGTACGTCCACCAAGCCGCTTAACCTCCTTGTAAATACTGTCGAGAGATCCGCCTTCACAGAACTCCATGGCAATGGAAATCGTTGCTGTTGCGGGGTCGACGAAGGCACCGTAATACCGGCAGATATGCTCCGAGGCACATTCCTTGTTGAATCCCAGCTCGCGTATGATTTGCTTTTTGATGTGTGGGTCTGGGTTTGTCGTAATTATCTTTAACAGTGTCAGCAAAGTCCAACTTTCCCAGAGTCAAGGTGAAGTTGCTTTACCTTGAGAGCAAAAATGGTGTTGCCGCCCTTCAGTTTACACCTCGTCACGGCACCTCCGGCACCCTCTCCGAGACTCCCAAGCTCGACGATCCTCTTCTCCATGCTTACAATCCTCCAGCCCTCGTTGTCCAGATCCTCCACGTCCAAAGTCCTTGCCTTATCCAAGCTGAGCTTGTCGAAACTCTCCAGTCCGTGTAGACTGCCTTCCCTTTCCATGCCAACACTCTCGCTTGCGTTAGAGTAAAGCGACCCAACAGCTGAAACTGGGTCTCCAGAGTTTGTGTGCCTCGTTGGTCCGATGCCATATTGTTCGGCAAATGACAGAGCGCTAAACTGTGACCCGGCGCTCGTTGGGTTGCTGGCGCGACCGTCAAGAGGTCCAAAGCTACCACTCCTGCTATGTGCTGCACTGCTCTCGCTGCCGCCGCTGGCACTCTGTTGGCTCAAAGCCTTGATTTCTTGAGGAGGGGCAACGGAGTTACCCATGGGCGTTGCGAGGTGGAGGGTGAGGGCGGGACGTCCAGGAGGCGCAGCTAGGTTTGTTACTGGCTTTGCATTGGGTGATGGAGGAATGGCAAGCGCGAGACCGAGGCGAGGAGTGCGTGGACCGGAACGAGCGCCTGGAAGGGCTGGACGGAGGAGTGGTACGGGTGCCGACATCTTAGGAACGGATGATCCTTGTGATGGGAGTTCGAGGGAAGGTTGCGGGGGCTGCATTGTGTTCCAGATCGCAGAGGTCAGCGAGTTCCTTTCAAATTGACGAGTTGTTGCCGTTGTTGTTTTTCTTCCCCTGAGCCACCGACCCCTGGGAAGAACTGCTTGGTTGCTCCTTTGACCGGATCCACCGAGTCGCCTGATGTGAGACGCTCTTGAACAGCGGGGTAGTCGACACAAGAATTGAAGACAGGCAAGGAATCAAAGATGGAAACCACGGCAGGATATGGAGAGCAGAAAGAAAAGAATGAGGAAATGGTCATACCCGAGATGCAGCGGGCTCGCTGCCCTGGTTATCGGAGGCGACCATTGGGCTGATCTTGGGTGGTCGTGTATCCACGGGTTTGGTGCGTGGCTGCGGGCCAGCCAGGAGGTTTCCTTCAATGGCAAGTCACCCCGTGGGCCTGAACGGCGAACCAGCGACAGCAAGCAAACAGGGCTGGCTGCTGGACTGGGACTGCAGATACAGCTGATGCGCAATAATAGGGCCGAAGCAGCAAGCTGACGAGAGAGTGCGACAGCGTTGATCGAGAAGCTGTGCGACAGAGTTCCGGGCTCGGTGGAACAGGCGCGGAATATTTTCGGTGGTTGGATCGAGAAACGGCGATGACGGGACGACGCAGGAATAAGTGAAGATAGAAGATAAACGCAAAATGCCCCACGTTGGGTCGGGCTAAGAAGTGGGCGGTGGTTGATTTGCCTCCTCTTTTTGAGAGAGGGATCACATAAAGACAGCGGGTCCGTTAACAGGTCCAGGCGCCGGCTCCAGGGAGGCCCTGGTTCAGGAATGATTGCTTGGCCGGCTGCTGGCCAGTGTGTGTGATAGGGGTCAGGGGTCTAGGTCTTGAAAAGGCGGGGCGCGGAACGACAAAGGCTTTCGGTGGGTGTCCAGGTGGGTGGGCCTCCTCGAAGAACACTGGCACTTCACACCAGTGAGTGAGTGAGTGGCTGCCTGGTTGGATGTGAACTCTGACTGACTTGAATTCCGGTTTGGATTCGAAGTTTGCATTTGACAGGAAATTGAGACAGGAGGAAACTTATGTTCTTCTCCACCTCGCAGGACTTCAAATCAGAAATCAGCACAGACCTGTGACGCACTGGCAGAGTCCTAGAATGACGGATGGCATGGCATGGGATACGATGGGATGGGATGATGGATTTTGGGAGCCGCCGCCGAGTGAGAGATCATCGTTCTCACTGGGCGCCACGCAAACTTCCTATCCAGTTTCTTGCAGGGGGTCCGGCGCACGCCCGAACCCCTCGATCTTTGCCCCAGTTTTTCATCACTGGACTGGCCGACTGCGAGGTTTGGAGAGCAGCCAGCGATGGAAAACCTGTTGTGGCTCTTATTACTAACAGCATATCGATTCCCGTTTGCCTCATCGCACCACTCTTCACTCAATTCCTGCGTCTGTATCACCGTTGATCTGAGGCCCCGCAGCTCAATACTGATGTGAGGAAGATTACTCCTGAGCCTTCTCACAGATGATCCTTTTGAGAATTATTATCCGTCTCTCTCTCTCTATTAAACGGCTTGTTATTCCACGCTTTTCAGGGGTTCAGCAAGCACTGTGCCCCAAGCCTGCCCGGAAAGCGGTAGAGTGGGGGCAGGCTCTGACAGAGAAGAGCACACCCACCACCCCCAAGCGATCAGGAGACTTGACCGCACACATGGGCCAACCACACACGCATGACTGGCTCGTTGGTTTTCATTTTACATTTTGCATGTTGAAATCTCAACCGAGACGTTGGAAATTCCATGTTCGGTCCAGTCAGGGCTCCTAAATCCCGTCTCTGGATCGTTAATTTATTCATCATCTTTGCTGACCACAGTCTCATTCAACGGACTTCCCGCAAGCTGTCGTGAGGCACGGCTGCAGAAGAAAACGTGGTTAAGGTTGCTTTCCGGCTTTCTCATGTCAATCGACGCCAACGTTCCATCGGATCAACGATACGGATACATATACATACTTGTCTGTCAGGAATCCTTCCCTCTTCCCTCGGTCTGGCCATATTGTTGTTGCATAGCTCGGTGCCTAGCGGGCCCAGGCACGAACCAGGTTAAACGGGGGCGACTCTTTTTGTTCCTTCCATCCCCAACGGTGGAAATGGGGGTCTATGATCGACAACCCATCACTAGATAACGAATGATTGTCGTTTTTGTTGGCTTTGCTTGCACAAACAAATCCGAGTGGTTCGTGAGAAACATTTTTTTTCTGCCCTAATTTCGCTCTTTCAATCTCGGAAGTCTGAGCGCAGCACAGTGTCGTGAAAGAAAAGCGATACACGGTACGGGAAGCGATTCCAAGCGCCCAGGTATCCCGCCAAGCCATATCGCCTCGCTGCCAGGCGCATCGATGGGCCTGCCGTCCTGTTAAGCGCCGCTATCCGTGGCTTCCGTTGGTCGCTTGAGTGTAGCTGGGGTATGGGAACCTATGCACACATGGACCCCACTTGTTCCAATTGCCCATCAAGCCTGGGGTGATTTGAGATTCCATATGGATTTAGATATATGCCGATGCTGGTGTGATGAAAAAAAAAAAAAACAAGGCCACGCAGCCATGCAAGGTGCATGAGGCTAGTCAAAAGTGCGCTTGAAACAAACGAGAATGAAACAAACCAGTCCTGTGAGGGAACATTGCGGTTCCTAACCGGAAGGTTGTTTAACGGCTGTCAACTATCTACGTATGTATATTGATACCTGTGTTGGCATGTACGTCCAGACCCCAATCTACTCTTCAACCAGCCTCAACACCCTGACCGCATTCCCACCCATCACCATCTCCGCTTCCCTACTCCCCTCGCCCAATGCCTCGCTCACAGCTTTAGCATTCAACCCTACACTCTCCCACTCTCCCTGCTCGTCAGTCTCCAAAGGAGGAAAAAACGGATGATCAGTCCCAAACATCAACCTCTCCTCTCCCTTCTCCCCGCTAGCCGCAATGGCAGCCTTCAACCCAACCTCCGAGTACACAACCGCATCCAAGTAGACCTGTTCCTTGAGCACCTCCCAGACGCTTCTCCTCTTCTCCTCTTTGAATTTCTTGAGCAAGACCCCATCATGCAGCACACAGCTCTCGATCCTTCCTGCCAAGAACGGTAAAGTCCCCCCAGAATGAGCCAAGATCATTCTCAGATCTGGGACGGCATCGAATACTCCAGCTAGGTACATCCTCGCCACTGCTATCGTAGTCTCCATCGGGAATCCGAGTGCAAGCGGCAGGACGTGTCCGTAGTTCTCTTGCTGGGGACCGTAAACGCTGTTCGGTAGGCCGTAATGAGGATGCAAAAAGACTGGGAGTTCGGTCTCAGCTAGTGCTTTGAATACCGGTAAGAGGTTTGGGTCGTCAAGTCCCTTGCCTAGGCCCGATGTCCCCATTATCACGCCTCTGCAGTGTTTGAGATTATTGGACGAATTTATCGAGTCCAGGATGATTTGAGTAGAGGGTGCAGTGAGAGGTAAGGTGGCGAAGAAGTACAGTCTTCCGGGGTGGAGTTGGCACATCCTCTCAAAGTCGAGGTTGATCGTTGCTGGTAAGGGGCCCGAAGCTTCTTCTGGAGTTAAGAAATCAAGCCATGGGTTTGCGAGGGAGACGACTGATATGTCGATTTTGTGGGTGTCCATAAAGTGTATCTTCTGGGAGAGTGAGGCATAGTGAGAAGTGAGAGGGCGGCCGGGAATGGGAGCTGATGGGTCCTGGAGGGCGAGTTGGAGAGATGGGACTTCTGCGTCAAGTAGGATGAGTCGATGATCCTTGGAAGTATCATCGCCGAAGGTGCGGACGAGAGGGATGTTTTCGCGGGAGGAAAGGATGGAGATGTATTCTGGGGGGTACATGTGGGTGTGGATGTCCACCACTTTGGATTTTGGAGTTGCCATCTTGCGATTTGGGTAAAATTGAGCTTATACAAATGGAATATTGGAGGATGTAGGAACGGCGGGAATAGGAACGAACGAAGATATACACACAACTTTCTAGGTATAAATATATGTACGTGTGTAACACAGGGCGACAGGAATGGGATGTATAAGTCAAGCCCCACAATATTCGCCAAGACGGGACCAGAACCCCGCATTTACGCGGATTCCCGCAACAGTGCTGTCTTATCGAGACAGGGGGCTTATCAAGTATACATGGAGGTGGAGTGGCGTCTCATGTTCACGATAGGAAGGAAGGTCACAGGTCACGCCGGGAAAGAGAGAGGTCATTTGTGAGACGTTGCAGGCTGGAATCCCCATATCGAATGGGCAATCAAGACGGCTGCCTTCCAGATAAAGCATACCGTCCCGAAGCCGCCAATCGGCAGCTAACAAATGCCCGACGCGGTTACGGTTTGGGATGCCTGCATGTGTCTCACCTGAACCTTCGTCAGTGGTCAAACAAACGTGGATATAACATCGACCCGGCCTACAAATGATTAGCAGATTTCCGGCTTTGTCAGTGACTTGCCTATATGTTATTCTGCTGAAAAACCAAAACACAAGATGGAAAAGGCCGCCGTCCAATGCGAGGGACTTCTCATCCCGGTATTTGCCCTTCCATCGAATCCTGTCGGTCCGTGGAAGCTAACATTCAGTTCTCCACATAGCTCATCGACCTCTCCAAATTCCTCAACGGAACCCCAACCCAAAAGCTCGATACTGCCAAAGCCATCCTGGACGGATTCCAGACCGCCGGCTTCATCTACCTCCAAAACACCCCCATCGCTCCTGAGACCCGCAAGCACGTTTTCGGCACCTCCGCCAGATTCTTCAAGCTCGGCCAAGATACCAAACTCTCACACGCCTGGACTACCCCGCAGGCAAACCGCGGGTACTCGGCCCCGGGCCGCGAGAAGGTGACCCAGCTCACCGACCTCTCAGCGGTCGAGTCCCTTCGCTCTGCCTTGCCAGATATCAAGGAATCTTTCGAAATTGGGCGTGATGATGAGCCAGGCCACCCTAATCAGTGGCCAGCTGAGTCCGGCGAAATCGTTGGGTTCAAATCCACCATGCAAACTTTCTTTGCCGAGTGCAAAGCCCTTCACGAGCAGGTGATGCGTGCCATTGCTGTTGGCATGGGCCTGGAGGAGACATTTTTTGACAAGTTCGTTGATGTCGGCGACAACACCCTGCGGTTGCTGCATTATCCAGCCGTGAACAAGAGCGTGTTCAAGATCAACCCCGGTCAAGTGAGAGCGGGCGAGCACACAGACTATGGCAGCATCACGCTTCTGTTCCAGGACCAGAGGGGTGGGCTGCAGGTGAGGAGTCCAAGCGGAGAGTTTGTCGATGCCACGCCAATTGAGAACACGATTGTCGTAAACGCGGGAGACCTATTAGCAAGATGGTCGAATGATACCATCAAGAGTACGGTTCATCGGGTTGTTGAGCCACCGAGGAAGGAGGACAACAAGGAGAAGGATGAGTATCCGCCGCGGTATAGCATTGCGTAAGTCTTCTCCGCGAGTAAGTGAGGCCATGTAAGCCAAGCTAATATGATGCCCACAGTTACTTTTGCAACCCTAACTTTAAGGACTTCATTGAGGCGATCCCAGGGACTTATGCGAGTGAAACCGAGAAGAAGTATGAGGGAATCAATAGCGGTCAGTATCTTGTGCAAAGGTTGACTGCGACATACTAAGAACGTGATGTGGTATGAGCTATGATCGGTTTCTTTCTGTAGTTTCTGGCTGTCGGTTGAGATGGAGTTGTGGTTGAATGATGTGGCATATCCACAGAGGAGTCCTGAGCAAATGCATAGCGTAATATTTCTGTCTAGTTGGTACCGTACAATGCCCCCTTGAACGTTTGTTAGCACGGTTCTTCAAAACCCCAAGCAGCTCTGCTTTATTTTAGAGAGCGTCAATTCACACTATGATACCTGTCCTCCCACACTATGGTGACATCCAAGACCACCCTACAATGTACCTTTTCTCAAAAAGTCCCACTTTTATACCGGTTTTTCCACCTTTTCAAGGTCCGTTTCACATAACGTTCAAAACAACAGTCTCACCACAATAACGCAATACAATAACGCAATGCAATAACGCAGTAAAAATCCATTAATTTATACAATAATTTCTATATTCTGAAATGGCTAATTCTTCCATTTCTGCAATAAAATCCACGCAGTCGCTTTTTGACGTCAAAAACAAGCCCCTTTTCCATATTACTACACTGCTTTACATAATAGTCCCTGAGCTACCACGGCCACCACGGCCACCACGGCTACCACGGCTACTACGGTTATTACGGCCACTACGGCTACCACGGCCATTACGGTTCCTATATCCTCCCTTCCCTATGCCCCTATTTGCCGTGCCACTATTCCTACCTCCCTAGGATGCCTAAGAACGCCTAGGTACTATAGCAGTGCCCCGAGCCCTCTATAATCTACGGCAAGCCTTTATAATTGTAGCTTTAAGAGCCTTTGTAGAGAATTTTCCTAAGCTATTAATAGTCTATCTAGCGCCTTAGCTATCTCTCTAGTCCTTAATAATTAAGTTAATGCCTTCCTACTAAGAGGCTTTCCTGCGTATACTTGGTTAAAGCCTTAAAACCGCTAAAGATATTGTAGCTAGTATTAGTCCTTGAGTAGGTATAGAAGTAGCTATAGAAATAGGTAGCAAAGTAAATGGTATTATTAACCTAAAGGCCCGAGGGTTTAGGACTAGGGTATTAGACCCGCGTAAGCGGCTATGTAAGCTTACTACCCTATCGGGCTCTTAGAAGCGAAGATACTTATCTTTATCGTCGAAAGACTTTTCTAGCTATTAATATAGATGAAAGTCTTTGAGCTTTAATACTAGGCTACCGTCGTTATATCTATTAAGGAGTTCGTAGCGATAGGGAATCCTATATTAGCTAATAAACTAGCTAGTATAAGGGGGGAAAGGGTCTAGTACCAATCGCTCCTTTAACGGTAACGCTGCCTATATATAGCGATATTCTCTTATAGCTATTTTTAAGGCTCTAGCTAAGACTCTTAGGGGGGTTTTGCCTAGCCATTATTTCCCTAAGTAATTAACCCTTAAGTAGCTTTTTTCGTACCGGCGAACCTCGTTAATATTAATTCTTATTACCTCGGCTATATTAAAAGATTAAGTAATAACCTTTTTAATGGTACTATTGCCTTTAATAAAGAAAGACTTAAAGTAATGGTTAGCTAATTCTACCGTAGAAGTTATACGGTATCCGAAATTCCTATACTTATTAGTATAATAGGTAGCCCATTGCTTAATTACGGGGATATAAGTCTCTTTAATATAGTTAATAATAGCTAATTAAGTATTGAAAAAGGACTATATTATCTCTTAGGCAAAGTCGAAATCCTTTAAAGTAAAGGCGTATACTATATATATCTATAGCTTATAAAGGCCGGCTCGATTATATTCAATCTCTTCCGGGGGCGGGCTAATAAGTTTATCTTAGCTAGCTACTTTATTAAAGCGCTATATTATACATTAATCGTTAAGGTTAAGAATAATATTCTTATTACTTTAAGGATTAAGTAAATTAATAGCTATAGGAAAGGGGGCCGGCTAGCCTATAGCTATAGCGGCTTAAATAACTACTTTTATAGCTGCTTTATAGTCCTATTTGCGCTTAATATTTAAAACTATATTTTTATTAATATAAAAAATATAAATCTATAGGGTTACTTCCGGATAGATTCGCTTAATAGCATTCTTTATACTTACGTTAAAATCGGTAATAGTTACTATAGGAAGTTTAGCTTTAAGCTCGTACCGAAGGGTATTAATTTAGTCTATTAACTAGTTAAATCCTTTCTATCGTTTATTATTGATAAGCGCGTAAGCGTAACTAATGATCTTTCCGGTATAATCGACTATAATGACTTAGAAAAAGGCTATATTTTTATTATTAGTATAATAAGTATTATTATATAGTTAGACCTAGGGATATAACGGCCATTACTCTATTCCGAATTCGTAGGTCTAAAGGATACCTAAAGGCTTAGTCTTTTCCTTATCCTCCTACTATACTTTATATAGATAACCTTGCTTATCGAGCTCTTTTATCGCTGCTTAGAATAGTATATACCCGCTAAAAAGCGCCTTCTTGATCTTATACTTACGGGTACGAAGCTATTTCTTAGTAAAGATAATCCCTAGGTACTTCTTACGTAGCGCTTTTGCTAAGTTTCTATTGGTAACTTTAGGTCGCTGGAGGTAATCGGCGATTAAAAGGTCGTATTTAGGGGTAAACTTACGTAATGTAGGGATATCTTCTCAGTCTTCGGCGGGGGCATGGTTATAGGAGCAGTTATCTTTAAGCTTGAGGGTCTATTTACGGCCGTTAGCCTTAAGGGCACTTGTAATGGCTTGCTATAGGCACTTAGTCTTTATTATAGTAATATTACGGCCGGCGATAGCATTACTTTTGCCGTGCCTATTGCCGGCATTGCTCCCTCGATAATAACCAAATACTATAGTACTATAGCCGAAGTCCTAGACCTTGTTAGCACTACGGATCTTAGTAATACCAAATAGCGCTTGAGCCGCCCATTTAGCAAGGTCGCTCTCGAGGTCTTCTAACGTATTATAATAGTGGTTAAAAAGCTTGTAGGTGCTTAGGAGCGCTAAAAGCAGGGCAATAGTGGTATCATCGCTATCGCTTTCATTATCGGAAAGCTGCAGTAACTACTACAAATCGCCGGATGTAGGGTCTATTTACTGTATTAGTCGCTATAATACAGTAGGCAATTGAACATACCAGGCATTGCGCGTAATTGAGGCTATTGGCGATGTTATTGTAATAAGAAGGTTAAGGAAGTAGGAAGGTTAAAGGTAGTGGAAAAGTAGGTATATGGGCCGTTCAAAGGAAGGTTTAGAAACAAAGGTATATTTGCAGGTATAAAGTGGATTGAAAACGCAGATGCGGTCCGTGCAGGGCGTTTTGAACGTTTCAGTACATTATTCAGTTGCAGACAATGTAGATTTTTTTTACCGGGGTTAGGGTTATGTATGGGGACCATAGTATGGGAGGACAGGCATTATAGTGTAAATTGACGCTCTCTTGTTTTAAAGGGTAATTATATCTTTAATAAAGCTTATCTATTTTTTTTTATTTTTTTATTTTTATTATTATTATTATTTTTTTTTAAAAAAAAATGCCGATTCATCTTCAAGGACGCCAATTTTATTTCTAGAAATGACTTGTTATTGAGAGGAAGGCTTAATTACATCGAGGAAGATAATTTTGCCAAATGCCACGCCCAAATAAGCATTCAAAGGGTGTATTGTACGGTATTCATTGTTACACCAGATCAGCGCTGCGTTAGCGCGCCGTCTTCACAGGCCGTAATTGCGTCACAAAGCCAGGGATCTTATCGGATGAGCAACTTTATCCACCTCAATTCCCGAATTTCCCTGGACCCTGAACATCTTTCTTGACCGCAAAACAAATTGCCTGTCTCCTTTTTGATTCATGACACAGAGGTCTCACTTCTGAACTTGTTTCTCAGCCAGATTCGCTGCAGAGCATCATGTCGGCGGACAAAGTTAAAGATGTGTTCAAGAGGGGATGGCATCCCGAAAAGGCCGGGACAACTTTAAAAGGCCAAATGGTATGTCATGCCATGTCATGTACAGCGGCCGTTGTAAAAACTTCCTCCCGCTAACCACATCCTTTATTTTCTAGAAAAGTTTAGTAGGTCGCGGTGACGACGTAAGTCTACCCAAACTCCGTTGGTCAACTCACCTACCTTGAAAGCTAAGGCCTCACTCATGAAGAAAAACCAAAACGCCCACGTCGCCCGTCCCCTCTCTTCCCTCCGCAACCCAGGCGAATTCGCTCCTCCCCCTAAACGACGTTCCGATACAATCGGCAGCTACTCCGGCTCGCCCTCAACACCGTCCCCTTCCCCAGCACAACCAGAGCCAGAAGCAGACGAACCCCCTCCGCCCCCGAAACCATGGCGTCTCAACACCACCGGCCTCTCCACCGATGGCCTGCCACCTCCTCCAGGCCGTAGAGACGGAGCAGACGGTCGTAATATTCTCCCACCACCTTCTCTTCCCTCGTCGACCTCTCGAGCAGCTCCACCTCCTCCGGCGCGACCATCCGCCGGCACTCCACCTTCGTTACCTCCTCGACTCCCACCACGATCCAACTCCTCCTCCCCAGCCCCAAACGCGATCTCAACCATAACTTCCGCCTCCGGCGCTCCACCCTTAAACCAATCAGCCATATCCCGTCTGGGCGCAGCAGGAATCAATGTCCCAGCCCTTGGGATCGGCTCTTCCTCCTCGTCCTCCTCGAGACCTGCCCCTCCACTACCTCCAGCTTCCAAACCTGCCTCCTCTTCAGGCTCGTCAGCCGTTTCCGAGCTCCAATCCCGCTTCACCCGTTTGAAACCACCCTCCCAATCTGCCACTGCTCAACCAGAACCACCAAGCCAAGGAACAACCTGGCAACAAAAACAAGCAGCCCTAAAGACCGCCTCGGCTCTCCATCAGGACCCAAGCAAGGTCTCTTTTTCAGATATGAAAGCGGCAGCGTCGACGGCACATAATTTTCAACAGAGACACGGCGAACAGGTAGCCAAAGCTGGGAAAGTGGCTGGAGGGTTGTATGAGAAGTATGGGACACCGCCACCGCCTAGTAATGGGCAGCAAGAGAGTGCAGGAGGAGGGATCGGAGGTGTAGCTGCGTCAGTGTTGGCCAAAAAGAAGCCGCCTCCGCCTCCGCCGCCCAAGAAGAAGAATATTAGTATCAGTGGAGGGGTAGGGGCAGGAGCTGGAGATGCGCCGCCTCCGGTGCCGATGGGGACTAGGCCTCAGTTTTAGAAGAAGATACTGCGGAGAGGAGGAGGCCGTGGTGGGGAGGGAAGGTTGTAACGAGTGGTGTTAGGAGACTGTATTGACTTGGTTCATCAGTTGGTCAATGAGGGCGCCATCGGAGACTGGCACTGGTTTCATTGTCATTGAATGTTGCATTTCATCGGCGTTTTTACCCGGATTCCGCAGGGAGTTGAAATTTGGTTACACAAATTGGCCTAGGTGGGCATTTCAGCATGGTGAGTAGCAGGTCATATGCACAGCATCAAAGTAGAAATCACAGAAAGTCGCTAGACTGGCTCGCTGGCTGCAAATCTTTCTTTTTTTGGCCAATTATAATATTTTCAACATGGGATAGTAATACTTTTGTTAAGTATATCTATCCTAAGAAATGGCAATCAATCCCCTTGGGTATGGGTGAGAGGATGATGTGACGACTAGGGCGGCGACATAGGGAAGGAGGCGAATGGCCATAGGATTTTTTTGTTTCCATTTCATTCATAACAGAAGAGATTTTTAAAAAAAAATGTTAACCACTTTAAACCTTCTCCTCCTTGAGGCCGTGCTTCCAGACAACGACGTAGGGGGTGACGCCGTCCTCACGGTAGTTGAGGAGGACAACCATGGCATCGGGGTTCATGCTCTCGCCAATGTAGAACTCCCAATCCTTGAAGCTGCCAATGACCTTCTTGGCGAAGCCCTGGGCCTTGGTCTCGAACTCCTTGACCTCCTCCTCAGACTTGCCGGCATCCTGAAGGGCCTTCTTGACGGCCTTCATGTAGCCTACAAGGTTACAAGTTAGTGGTACGCTTTTGAGTTGACGTCGCTTGCGACATTGGTGATGTTCCACATACCCTTGAGGTAGGCGAGGTAGCCCTTCTTGTCGAATGAGGTCGATTGTAAACGGAAAGAGTTGACGATGTTGTTCACCTTGACGGCCTGGTCCTCGAGGGCCTCCTCGGCCTCCTCAGCGGAAGCGTTGGCACCAGTGTCTGTTTGTGTTCTTGTCAGCCATTTCTGTTCCACTTCCAAATTTTATCTTTTTGCATTCTAGAACATACCGACATGGACAGCGCCCTCAGTAATCATGGCGCAGTCGGCCTCATAGGCGACACCGTCGACCTCCTTGAGGTCATACGAGTCCGAGATGATCTCGTCACCAGAAATGATGTCCTGTAATGCAGAGCGATGTTAGCCATTCAGGTTCATGTCTGGCCACTTCTTGTTTTGGTGGCCTTTCTTCTGTCGGCAATGCGACCGCACAAAGAAATGCGGGGGTGGATAAAATTGCAAGTCGAAATCGAGTGGTGTGTGTGTGGGGGGGGGGGGGGGGTGTATCTCGTTTGCCGCAGTTTGTGTGTCTATGTATCGAGGGTGCTTGCCTTATAAATAATCATGTTGAAGCTTGACTGGTGTGATGTCGAGATGGTCTGAAAGGCGATCTGGCGAAGGAGAGAACGAGAGGAGTGGGATGGGTAGGGGGAAAAATTTGAGGAAGACCTGAGATCAAGGAGGGGTAGGCGGGGCAATTTTTTTTCTTGAAAACGGCCCCTGGGCACCAATGGGGTTAGTTTGGGCTGACGAAAACCTTGTTGCATCTCCAACCCTGAGGTGAACTCTCTTGTTCTCGGCATCGTTTGAGATTACCCCATGTTTCTCGTCCAGTGCCAAATACTTTAGGGTTGTCTATGTGTATCTTCCGAAACATGATTTAGATAAAGGCAATTCGATGTTTCAAGAACTTAATAAAATCATCGGCCACCACTTGACCCAAAGGCACAAAAAGAAAACTTGTAGAAAAGACCATTGTTCTTAAAAACTTCCAAATGCGGAATACCTACCTTTGATTGCATTTTACTTTCACATTCACATGTTTCACACATTGGCGTTCTTCAAGTTGCCTCTTGCCACTCCCACTCACCAAAAGCTATCTGATGCAGTGGTGGGGCCTGGGTTCCAGGTTGACATCTGTCAGCGAAAGTCTAGAATTGCCATGATGGATGTCAAATGTTTTGTGCATGGAACATATCTTCAGCCTCACAACGCAAGATACAACCTCTTACGGATGAATGAATCTCTGTAAATCTGCACTTGGAGGTTCTCGCTGGCCCACTGTTTCAAAAGATTCGAGAGATTCCCTGTACGGCTTCTATCGGACATCTCCCTGCTCACCGACAAAGACACGCCACTTGGATAACAACAAACGAGGTTTGGATCACTAGGCAAAGTCGCATGGGAACACCAGGTAGATATTTACCTATCAGATGAACAGTTGAGGGCCACTTCTCGGCCTTCCGGCTCCGATTGAATCCCGTTCGTGGGGCCGCAACACCGAGGCGGGCAGGGGGTACAAATCAGATTCTTCCTGCAGGGGCAATTCGGTATGGCACTGCCAAGACGTGCCTCTGTGCATTTACCATCTTGTTGGTCAATGAGCAGACATTCCGAGAAGGATCCGTGCCAAAGGGGTAAAAGGATAACATGGCTGAGAGACTCTGCAAGAGCCATCAACAACTCATCCACAAATCAACAGTCAGCGAGTATAGACTGATCCAAAGCAAGTTTCAGCGACAGGTGGTGCCATCGGTCACCCGACGGTGTTAAGGGACGGAAATTGATTATAATCTTGGCCTGTCTGGACCGTGCCATGCGAGAATCCAACGCTATTCAGGGCCCCCAATTCTCCACCACAAGGCAAACCGCAAACCATCCTTTTTTTCAAAAACACCGACCGCCGCCGACCCTTCTCCAGCTCCCAGCTCTCCTTCCTAAAGTCTAGAAGTGTGCATGGTGGTGGTTTATTGAATTGTCTCTCCGTCTGTCTCGCCGATTATTTTGTTTCTTCTTCCCTAACACAATCCCGATCGAGCCGCTGGTCGCACCATGGCCGCCAACTCGACCATCGCGTCGGGTCTCCCGCCGTTGCCGGCATATGAGATCCGCGAGGTTGACGACGTATTCCCATGGATATCCGATTTTTGGCTCTCGTGCCTCCTCCCTCACGTCGCCTACTGGGCTGTATCCTTAATATTCCACATTATCGATGTTTTTGATCTGTTCCCGCAGTACCGACTGCACACCCCCGAAGAAATCACACAGCGCAACCTTGCGTCGCGATGGGAGGTGGCACGCGATGTCATAATTGAACAAATAATCCAGGTCGCCACTTCGGCCTTCCTTTCTTTGACAGAAGCTCGCCAGACCACGGGCATGGAGAACTATGAGGTCGCCGTCTGGGCAACCCGCATCCGTTTGGCGCAGCGCGCGCTCCCGGGTGCTCTCGGCCTTCTCGGTCTGAACGCTGCATCGATCGCAAAGAATATGGCCGCCTCCCACCCATTACTCGCCGGCGCACTAGCGGGCGGACACTATCCCTTCCTCACGGCCCAGCTCGACGGTGTAAGCGGGACGCAGGTTCCAGCATTTGCGGCGTGGGAGCTTTTGGTGGCCAAGGCAATCTACTGGCTCATCATTCCAGGCATTCAAATGTGGCTTGGAATGTGCTTCCTTGATACCTGGCAATATTTCTGGCACAAGGCCATGCACATGAACAAGTGGATGTATAGTAAGTCTTACGCACAAGGTCCCTCCCAGCCCCTTAAGGGGGAAAAATGCCACAGGCTAACGCCTCATTCTCAGCCCATTGGCACGCTCGCCATCACCGCCTGTATGTCCCCTATGCTTATGGCGCCTTGTACAACCACCCGGTTGAGGGCTTCGTACTTGACACCTTGGGGGCCAGTCTCGCCTATAAGGCCACCTTCATGACCCCGCGCATGGGCATGGCATTCTTTACCGGTGGCATGATGAAGACTGTTGACGACCACTGTGGATATGCGCTGCCTTGGGATCCTCTGCAGCACATCACCAGCAACAATGCTGCGTACCACGATATTCACCACCAGAGCTGGGGTATCAAGACCAACTTTTCGCAGCCCTTCTTCACCATCTGGGATCGGCTGCTGGGGACCAAGTGGGAGGGAGATGTTAAGCTCAAGTACGAGCGGACGAGAGAGGCCGCGGCTCAGAAAGAGAAGAAGAAGCAGAACGGCGCTGCTGTTACTGTTGAGTCAGCCGAGACCAAGTAATAATGTCTTTTTATTTCCCTGTTTTGTTTTTTCTGTTGGAATGATAACCAGGAAGGATCAAGGCTATAACCAATTCCAGTAGAAACTGAAAGGGGTAATCCTCTTGCTGGGCAGGAGGTTTCTCTCTCCTGTTGTTTCAACACTGGAAAACACACCTCCTTGGCATGCGTAATGTGGCATGTGATATCTGATGTTGGATTGGAAGGGTAATCGGAGGAAAGGGAAGGAAATAAGGGGCTGGTTGGTTGGTTGGTTGGTTGGCTGGGCAGGCGTCCTTTTGGACAAAAGCAAGCAAAAGAAAATTAATCACGTCTGATGGTCGGGGGTTTGGTTTTTTCTTTCTTTTTTTTCTTCAACATTGGGCATGGAAAGGCATTGGGGGAGGCGTTTGCTCTGTTATTTTTTTGCTTTTCATACTCTGGTTTCCTACCTTTTTTTTTCTTCCCTTCTTCTCTTCGAAAGGAACCAGATGTCTTTTTTTTTTCTCGAAACAAACCACCACCACTTTTAAATATTTAAATCTACTTATCTGTCTCTTTTTTTCACTTGCCTGTTACAGGTCGGAGGATGATGAGGGTTGGCTCTGTCTGTATGCCTGGATTTGAGGACTGTGTGGGAGGCATAGGGGATAATGTTGTTGTATCTACAATGTAAGGCTTCGCGGCTATAGGATGAGGGGGGCTGAGTCATTTCGAGGTGATGATAATGATGGGGAAGGCAGGCGGTTCAACAATGGTTTGGAGGTTGAAAGAGGGGACAAACACACTGTGATGAAGCAGAGAGAAGGAAGAGTTGAGTCGAGGCTGTGTTGGGTCGGGAGAGCTAGATATATGTCTGACATGTTGTCGATAATGATAATAACGTCTTTTCTTATCCTCATACCGTTTTTTTGGTTCCTGGCGCTGGTATAGCCTCATCTCAAAATGTGCTGCCACATCCACACACAAAGCATCTGCGTCATGGAGGCGTTCAAGTTTGGTCTGCCGCCGAAACGCCACCTCCACGTTTCCCTCCACCACCAAGAGAATTAGTGGTGGGGCAGTTAAGCACAAACATTGACGGTTTTTTTTTGTGGCCTCTGAAACATGGTTTTTATTATTTTGGGTCTCTGGGGTAGATGGATTTTGCGGCTTAGAGCTCTTTTCAAGCCTCGCACCCAAGACTATGCGGCAATCCATAATCAATTCCTGTTTCAATTCTGAAGAGGAAGGGTGGCGTGTGCCGCACAACACATTCTGAAAATCCGATGAGCGGGTAGATGCATAATTTGAGCGTTGAGGCGCACTGGGATCCGGTGGCGGTTCAGGTGTTAGTTGCGGGATGGGGTGTTTCTCATTTCTAGACAGCGGTATCCTTGGGGATGATTGTTTTATGGTGTTTACACCAAGTGGCACACGAGCTAGGAAAGCAGTGCGCCTTCCCCGGTTTCCATGGCATTGATTTGAGACAACCAGACCAACGTTTCGAGTTCTTGTTTTCATCTTGGGGCCAAAAGGCACACATACTACCGGCCAGACCCCCGGATTATCTTCCCCGTGTTTATCATCCTGACGGGATACACGTAGTGTACGACAGGACATCCATGGCTAAGGCAGTGTTGGTGTCCTCGTATGACAAGCCACAAGAAGAAAGAAAAAAACGGGGTTTGAATGGGACGATGAACGAACGAACGAAAAGACAATTTACCACCGCGTCACACCATTACACAGCATAAACCCTGTGGTGGAACGGAGAGACCTGGAATTGCCGGTCGATCATCAGGTTTTGGATGGAGCTGGAGCTTTGACAGGAGGCTTCGAGAAGAATTCCATTTCGGGCTCTACGGCGATCTGCTCGTGTGTGTCACATTTTCATCTCCAATGCAGAACGCTGTGCAGTGTTGCAGCTCTGCATGCGCTTCGTACTCTCGGTTCATCAAAAGAGTGAGAGGCTCATTTAATTGCCCGGTAAAGAACGATTCCGAGTCTCGCACTCGCACGTAAGCATACAATTGAGAACCAGGAAGTCAGGAGGCTGGAGACCTCCGCCTTCTATTCTTTCTCAACGGTGTTTCCGTAGTTCATGTTTTGATGTTCACCAAGGCTGTCTACTACTGCCTTACGGTGGCGCATGTCATGGTTCGGGTTCCAACAGACCGTGAAAGCTGTCAGCGGAAGGAAGCGGCGGCGGGAAATTGTTTATTACATTCGATCATAAGTTGTCTTGCAAAATCCAATCGTCGGGTCCCCAAGGATCGACCCGGTTCATGCAGTGGCCCGTTGGACCTGGGCGGAAGTCGTTGCACAAATGCGCTGGCACCCGCGTCGAGGATGGGATGGGATGGGATGGGATGGGATGGGATTCGACGATGTCGAGGTCAAGATGCTGGCCAAGGATTCAAGTTGGATTTGGAGACCTGGGGGAAGAGGAGCACCAAGTGGAGAAGTCTCTCCATCCCAGAACTGGCAGAGCCTTGCATGCACAAGTTCGCCATCATCCATGTCGGCGCATCTTTTTTTGGCTCCAACAATCTGAAAGTCAAAAAAAAGTTGGTCACAAAGGGCAAGCATTGGAATTCAAATTCAAATTTCATAATTAGAAGTAATATTGAGGGACGGAACATTCTTCCGATTCACTGGGGATCTGTTGGATAAAAATTCCTATCACTCGAAACAAGGTGCATTGACAGGATGAATAGGAATTGGCCAACCAGAGCGCCCGATTCAAGGGGTGCCAAGCAGAGTGGATTCCCATGTCTGAAGTTGTGTGGCTTCTCGTCGCTTCGTCCCTTATCGAATCTTTTGCGCATTTTTTCCCCTGGCAATGGTGCGCTGGCAGTTGAGATGATCTCATCATCCTGGAAGTGCGACATTCTCCCCCCAGGTTCCAGTTTCCCCTTGTCTCGAGAAAGAGATCCATCCACCCACACAGTCCCACGCGCATCAATTGATCTTTTTGAGAAAGAGAGACGTCGAGTCCGCTCGAAACCAAGAAGCCCCAAGACTGGCAACAATTGGCGTGGCACCTTTGGTTGACTGTCGACGCATCCATGCTGAGACAACAAAATGCAGCCGTGGCAGCCAGAGGTGCCCATTCAGTAGTCTTTCCGCACAAGCGAGAAGCTGAAAGATATTCAATGCCCGAAAGCAGTCGGTCCCGTTCATCATTGACTCGTCGACTCGTCAAGCCGCATGCATTGGGACCTGAAATGCCAACCGTCAGTCCGCCAATCTGTCTGTCTGGCTGTCAGCCAGTTCAACCAGCCAGCCAGCCAGCCACCCGTCCACGGGCCCCCACACGCCCGACAGCCCGCTCTCTCTCTCTCTCTGGGATTGACAAACAGAAGACATTCACAAAACAATGTGATTGAGGGACTCGACTGTGCACTCAATTAAACGCCTTAATATATCCACGGCATCGCCAAAGCAGGGACGGGTACCGATGCAACTACCCGGTTGATGGATGGTGGAAAGATTGGGTGATCGCCTTGAACCCCGATCCAATTGCGCCAATGGCGTGCCAATGGACCAGAGAACGAGCCCATATGGAAACAGGGGTCCCCCAGCTCAAGCCCTGGCGAGATTAGCGGGTGCATAGCGGTGCATGAGGGCGGCCCAATCCCGAGCCTCCATTTCTGTGTAAGCCGCCCCCATCATGGCGTCCGCCCAGCAGTGCCGTGCCAATTCGATATTCTTGTCCCTGGCACACTGCTGGGGGAGAGGATTGTCTTTGAGCAAGGAGGAGATGAGATCCACTGTTGCGCTGTTGCACATGTGCTGTTGTTTTTGTTGATTTGTTGGTGGTGATTTTGTCTGTTTAATATCTCAAGCCCCCCGTACCGTTTCGTGTTCCCTCACTCTCAACCACCAGAAGTCAGGTCTTCCCAGTCTCGCACCGTCTCTCCCGTCTCGCTCAGTACCCGACTGTCTCGCAGAGTCGCATTGTCCGCCGTGTGTCGCAGCAACATCGCAGCGTCTCATCGTTAAATCGAGCATTGCGGCACAGCCTGAGAAGGACCCTGGGGAGAGACACATTCACAACCCGAAACAGACACTCTCTCCACTCAACCGCTTGCTTGTGTGGTTAAGCGCCGCCCACCTCGACTCCCTCTCTCGTCTGTTTACCATCACGGCGCTTCCGGGATTACCTGGGTCCCCCCCCCCATTGGTTACACGCCGCATCCTTTCATTGACCTTTTACCTCTCGCCGAGGGCCCATTCTGCGTCTATTATTCCACTTACCCAACGGCTCGATCATAAGACGATTATAAGACGATCATCGTTCCTCCGATTCTTGATCAAGCGTCAAGCGCGGAGAGTCTCCACCACCCTTCACGATACACCTACCTAATTCCCCTCTTACGCCGGCATGGATCCGACTACCACACTCTTTACCTTTATGTTGTGAGTTTGTTCTGTTTTGAACATCGTACTGTTTTCGACATCCTCTCTCTCTCTCTCTCTCCTACTCTCTCTACTCTCTTATTCGTTCTCTCCCGCCCGCTCGCTCCATCATCACTTCGCCGCCCAGTCTGGTCCTGTGCTTGCCGCGTCGTTTTTAATACTTCGTCCTCTCGTTTTTCTCCATCCGACTCAGTCAAGAATATCAACCCTCGCTTTCTGTTTTTCTCATCCAACTGTACGTTTTGTTTACTGTGTGCCTGACATGTGTCATGCAACTCTCGAGTCACTGCGCTGTGTTGGGATCATCTCAGCCACGCACAATGCCTCGTCATCATAACATCCTCAGCCCCTTTCGTCGTTACGTGAGCATCCTTCGGGCCGTGTGTGACTGACACGTTTGTTCAGAAAAACCCATCCTTCAGTTCAAGCCGTTCACCTTGTAGGATCTTGGGACAATTTTGGCACCGCATACAAGATGGAACGAGACAGCCGAAGAGATCGTGGTCAATGGCGTGGGTGCTACACATTCAAAGACATCATCCTTGACGGAGATGCTCGCAGCGTACAAAAACGTGACGGTGGTCTCAAAATGGGTAACACGTACTACTACTACGTAGGTTACACTTTTCTTGTTCTTGTCTTCCCTTGGGTACCACGTTTGTTGTTGCTGACCGAGACAAATTAGTATGAGCTTGATGGCTCACAAGAGGCCCACGATCCCGCCGCTCCCTCTACAAACACTTGCCCATATCTTCCAGGCCAAACCGTCAACAGGATCGAGGTCCCGGTCGAGAAGTCTCTGAGAAGCCGAAGTGCTTCCACTTCTTCACTTCGTCAAGAAGATTTCAAGACCATGGATCCCGCTGCCAAGTTCAACACTCCCAAGCCCGCTGTTGCCCCCACTGCTGCCGATCGCCGGGCAGGAACTGCTCCTCACCATCAACACAAACGCTCCGCTCGTTCAATCTCTCCCGCGTCTGGGTGGCGAAAGCTGTTCAGCCGCAAGGCTAGCTCCTCCTCCCTCAGGACAATGGCCAGCACTCACCAATCAGCAGTCGAGGATGACGAGCGCGGTCACTCGTCCTCGTCCAGGTCTGAGGGTTCAAGGTCGCGAGATATCTCTCCTGAATCTCTTCGGCGCTTCCTGATTGATGACGCGCCCCTCTCGGAAGAGCCCGCCGTTGCCATTCCCGAAGATATCGTTGAGGAGAATGAGGAGGACGATGACAATGACAACTTTGCGACTTCTGCTGTGTCAGAAACCATGCAATTCACTGGGCTGTCGCCTCCTCCCGCCAGGGCCATGTCGCCTTCTCCTCCACCTACCTCGTATCAGCAACCACAACAGCCACAGCAGAAGTTGCCAATGAGCAAGTTCAACGTTGTCGTCCCGTCCGTGACTGCTGCCGTTGAGGCGCCACTGGAGAGCCCTCCTGCCTTCTACTTTTCCGAGGCCGAGGAAGAGGAAGAGGAGGAAGCTCCTCTTACTGTCAGGAACCTCAAGGGTACTTTGTCGACGTATAGCCTGCCTCAGAGTGCCGGTGCTAGCCCTGCCTCGAAAGATCAGGACGTGCCTGCTGTTCCGTCACTGTTGAGTGCTCATCAGATCCCTGACTCGGGACTCGTGGACGATCTGGTGAGCGAGTTGGGGTGGATGGCTTCTTTCATCGGCACGAAGTATGCGTGAAGCAACCCCAAATTTTTTTATTTTATCTTTTTGGGCGTGGCAAAAAAAATTTGGGATAAAAATTAGATGGGCCATTTTCTTTGGCATGGCACGGCTTTTTTGCATAGATGGGTTTACAAAGGGGGGTTTTCTTTTTTAAAAAAAAATTCTTTTCTGGGTGGTTGGTCCGCCTCTGAGCGAGATCCTTTTGGATTACACACACATATATACATAGCGATGCTTGGTTATTTCGACTTGGGCTGGATCTTGGGTCATCTATTGGGGGAATGAAAAGGTGGGGTGGGTGGGTGGGATCTAATGTTTTTTGGATGATTGGTTATTTTGGTGTTGAGGTATGGCATGGCATGGCATGTATATGGGTTGGGTTGGGTTGGGTTGTGGGGGATGATGCGCAATGAAATGTCTGATATGTGTGGATGGGATTGGGAATGTGTGCAATGGTATATGCATGGAATGGATGAATAAATAATACCGAGAGGAATTGAATTGAGGATATATATATGGAACTTTTAATAATAACATCAAAAAAGTTACAAAAAAAAAAAAAAAAAGCATTTCACTGTCCTCCGTGTTCCTTTTTTAAAAAAAAATTGGATCTGATTGATGGCGAGTTTATTTCGTGTCGTTTGATCCCGGACATGTGACCTTCCAAAAAACAAACAGAACGGACGTCAAAATAAACGTAGACTTTTTTTTGCTGCAGCTTGATCTGCAATCTCCACAGGATCTAGACAAAAATAATACCTTTTAGAGGAGTAAATGCGGTACATATGAAGGATTTGAAGACTACGTACAGTCCCTTGGCTGTTAACCAACACATGTAGTCGGGTGGATGGATGCATAATAACTTTCTTTTTTTCTTGCTTTGCTTTTTACCCCCCACCCTTGTTCGTCAACGGGTAATGGATACCTGCATGTGTGACGTGCATATCTTGAAGCACCTCAAAGTGGCAATTTGGAACAATTCCAAAAGAAGAAATTCATCAAACGGAGAGGAAGAAAAAAAACAAGTCACACTTGGGATGTATCGGTGGTATGATACAAAACAAACTCCCTATCCTCAAGTAACACACCACGTGCGTACATACTCGGCATCTCATTTCATCAGTGGGTGCATTGGACTCGACATCAGAACCTACCGTGACAACGATGTCAAGCACACAGAACATCCTCACCATCACCACAAAGACGCGAGAAAATTCAGGAAACAGAATTTCCGTCTAACTACCTAAACTAAGGGCTATCTTCCTCCCCCGGTTTCCTTTCCTCATTCCTATTCCCAACACACCATTTTTGAGTAAAACTTCCTTTTCTGTTCGCAAAACCGGCGATATTTTCCCGTATCCTGCACACACACCGGTTTTTTCCCCTGAAGAAATGCAAGTCCTAACCTAAACCATAAACAAAGCATCAAAGGGGGTATCATCCGTCTTTCTTTCGTTGAATCCCATAAGCCAAGCTAAGTTCTCCCTTTTTCTCCTTTATACCGTTGCCTGTACCTGTCTATACTGAGCGCCAAAGGAGATAACTGAAAAAAAGAAAATTCAAGACCGAAGATGTCAACGAAATTGCCCGCAAACCTTTTTCTAGAAAGCGGAAAAACAGAACAGAAGACTTTCCATGCTGACAGGTCGAAAGAATAACGGGGATCCCTCCATAATGCTGTGATCTGACTTGCTTAACCAAGCGAGAAGAACAAATACCCGCCGTGATCGATATAAAAGAAGCACATCGAAAAAATGACAGTCAGCTTCCAAAGAAAATGTAGACAAGCCCCGGGCTCATGGGAGTTGTCAGAAATATCGCGGTCTTCAAATAAATGACAACCAATCCAGGGAACACTGCAACAGCAGTAGTTACTCAGCTGCGGGCCCTTCAAGTAAAAGAATATTGCTCTGACATCGAGGCTATGCCGCCAACCAAATGACAGCCAGCTTGTATTCTGAAATAAAGAGTCCCCAAGTAAATGGCAACTCTTGTTGCAGAAAATGCAAAGCATACTTTTCTTCCATCAGAATATTGTGTCGCACAGATTTGAATATTGCGATCGAAAAAAATCGCTTGAGATAAAGGCAGCTCGTATAAACCGGCCGTCGATGTATCATGAACATTGGCTATGTTTCTCCAGAGGGGGGCCGCCGTCAGGTTGAAAAGTTCGGTGATACGTATTGCTACAAATGTCTACCGTAGCAGCGAGGATAGAGTGCAGAGACTCTTGACAAATATGTCAGAATTGGTGGGACGTGATTATGAACAGGAGAGACGAAAACGGCGGTCGCAGCGAAGAGATGCTGACTTTGTCGCTCTGATGTTGACGCCAAAAATGCTGATTGTGATATACAGTAGTGCCACAGCGACTGTCAAAAGCGAACAGTCAGTGTGTATGGGGACATTGCATCTGAGACCGGTGAGATTTGGTCCCAAAACAGATCTCGCTCTCTTCAAGATGACCTCGGAGGATGCAGTCTCTGATCATCTCGATGATTGTAAGATGGATTGTGATCTTTTACTCGGGGATATTGCCCATGAGTTCGCGCAGAACAACCGTCGCATAATTGCTCTGCTTCAGCTGGAATTTGAGGATCACAGCGATCTTTCGAGCCCTTGGATCCAAATTCTCCGTGCTGACTTCATCTAGCTTCAACAGCGGGTTATCCGACACAGTGCGCCACTCTGGGAGAGGGATACCGTTGATGACTTTCTCGTTGTTGGCGTCGGCTGTGTCGATCATCTCGACGTCGTTGCTGATATTCTTGGCAGCTCCGTTGGCTTGTTCAACCACATTCATCTCTTGCTGGCGGGTTTGAGCAAGAGCTTGGGAGTCGTTCTCCGCATGAAACTTCTTGCTATCAGACTCGTATTTGAAGTCGGGGGAGAGCTTCGAGGCAATCATTTCGAGACCCTCGGGGGTCGTGGTACCGCCAACTTCGGCGGCAGTCTTGTCGTCACCAAACGGATCATCGCCACCATCAGCGTAGTAAGCTTCTGAGATACTACGAGTTGCTGACGCAACCGCCTTTAAGACTGGGAAAGGAGGTGGGGGCGCCGGCTGAGAAGTAAGATCCCGTGTGTTCGGATACAGAGGCACGCCGCCGCCTCCAACTGGACTGAAAGCTGAATCATCGTCTTTGATAGACGGGGTCGTCTCGCTGGGCTGCGCGATCACTGACTCGGCGATAGGCGAGTTCGAAGCGAAGTTGGGCGTTTCAATTTGCTGCTGGTAACGCGCGAGCTTAACGCGCTTCGAGCTCCCATCAACGCCGGTCTGAACCCACGTCTCATTCGTAACTGTGACGTTGCTAGAGAGTGGCTCCTCTTCCGCCTTGCGACGACGTTGAGCTTCTGCCGCCTTGTTGATTGCATCGTCATAAACCGCAGGGTTCGCGGCGAAATCTGCCCATCCACTCGTGTTGGATGATTGAATGTCAACCTTGGCCTTGGTTTCGGCTTGTTTGGCCAACACTTTCTTGTGAGTGGCGAAGTCAAGGTCAGTTGGATACATTTGCTCAGTATCATCAACGTACGCGCGGATGGCATACTGAGGCTCGGTGATGAACCGCCCAAGCAAATAACGGTAGGCTCCGCTGAGACTGAATTCCCGGTTTTTCTGCCGCATGTTATGGGGATCAACAGCATGCTTTGACATGAACTCAGTGTAGTACTGACCGACGTCGTTGCGCGGATATAACACATCATAGCCAGCAAGAGGCAAGACAATGTCGAAGATCGTGTACTTGTCGCTCGCAACCTCTTCAGCAGTCAGAGTGTGAGCCTCAGCAAAACCGTTGGCCTCTCCATCGAGATCATCGTAGATTTCAATTTCGCCATCAGGAGACTTGCTCCGCGTCTCATTGACCAAGACAAGATCGCCCACGATGACCTTGGAGCCGTACTTGGACCAGCGATAAGTGGCAACGTGGTTCCAAACATATGACTGATAGGCGTGAAGATACATCATGCGAAGGCCTCGTGTGATGCTCAAGATTGCGCCGGTATAGTCTTTCGGGTTCCTACCCAGATGGCGGATAAGGGCGGTCTCTGAGCTGAAGCGCTTCGGGAGCACCTCAAGGGCTTTCTCGGCTTGCTTTGACGTTTTCCAGAGCGTGATCGCACGAGCTCGCTCAATGTCGTCCCGATTGATGTCTGGTGTGCGTCGAGCCGTATGGGAAGCTTGCGGTTGAGGCGGCGCACGGCCAAAGGCTTCTTGAATATAGTATTCATCGACATGCATGATGTCGTCAATGAAACCCTCAAAATCCCCCTGGAGAAGCTTCAGACCCAGAAGGTGAGTACCGATCGAGTAGGTTCCAAACCGCTGGAGTCCGAAGTAGTTGATATACCCATGATGTTTCAGATATGACAGTCCGCATTCCACAGCTTGCTGGACCATTCTCAGGCGCTGAGCAACGGAGCAGGCGTGACCATTCTGAGGATGACAGTTCTTGAGAGTGATAACGAACTCATTACCGCCGTGGTCGCCAAGCTGAAGGGGCTTATTGGAGTACTCAAAGTCACCAATCTTGACCAAATCGAGGCGGGTGTTCAGCCACAGCAGGTTGGGTGCTTTCTGACGATAGATGCTGATGCGTTGTGTTGTGGCAGCACGGCGATCCTTGGTGCCGGCAAACCCGAAATTTGAGGATTTGATTTTCAGGAGTCGGGCGATTGTGTTTACAGCGTCCATGGTGTCCTTATTCTCTTTGTAGAGGGTCATGTGTAGATACTCGCCTCCAAGTTGGGCAAAGCTCTGGGCGTACTCGTGCGAGAGGGGGTTGTTTGAACGGTCAGGGCGATTGTCATGGCGGTTGTCATGGCGAGGGCCATTGGGCTTGGTACGATGGTTCTTGTTATTCCGCTTAGCGACGGTCCATTTGGCCTGTGTAGTTGTAATAAGACCAGCGCTGTCTGAGGTTGTTTCCATACGACTATGGAAGATTCGACGAATCTCCTGATGGGTCAGAGTTCGTTGTGTTCTATCGGTACCGGCGTCGAAGACCACGGTACGCTCCTCGGGTGCCATAGGTTTCTTTGACTGAATACGTCCATCAAACTCGATGAGTTGCTCGGCAGCTTTCTCGCCGACCAAGTTGACGAGCTTCTGGCGGTCATCGACCGAGATTTCGAAGATTGGCTCTGGCGATGGCTCGGATGCATCCACATGGAGGACGAGGGCAAGAGAATTAGAAGGAGTGGGTTCGTGCTTCTGTAAAGGGGGTAAGTCAGATAAAAGCCTAGAGAAGTTGACAAATCATGAGCACATACCTTGTCGGTCTTGTCGGTCTTCTCAGCCTGAGCAGATGCCTTGTTCTCTTCATAATCATACAGATGCATTACAGTTCCATCCTTCTTGATCTCATACACGAGGAAATCAGTGTAGCTACGGAAAGATTGTCAGTAAGCTGGACAAGTATAACACGGTTACAATAAGAGAAAGCTAACCGCTTGCGAGTATCAGCGACCCAACCGAAGTTAAGGGGCGATGATCGCAGGAGAATGCCGAGGCTTTTCTCAGTATCGGCGCGCACAGCGGGCAAATGATTACCGGGGCGGGCAGCCATCTTGAAATGGGTGCGTCGCGACTCGGCGCCGTGGGATGCGGGATTCGTGGTGCGACAATATTGATGGAGGGCGAGGTTGTGCTTGTGGAATATCAACAAGATCTGGGATGATTGACAGGAGATCTGCGGTCTGATTTCAAGTTAGTCGAGGTCGCCAATGCAAAATGCTGATGCGTTGGGATACTGAAGGGATGAGCTGGGAAAGGGGGGAGGGAATGGCCAGAACTGGAGGTTGGCAGAAGGGGCGTGGTGGGGTAAAGCGACCAAACCTGAGGGGAGCTGGCTTTGCAGCGGCACTGGCGACGGGTGTGTAGTACTAAAAGATAGCAAGATCATTTACTTACTGAAGTGAACAACCGAATTGAATTGGAAGTTATTTGCAGCCGAGTTGAAAACGCGAAGCGACTGCAAATGGCGGACAGGAACCGGTGGTTCGTTGTTTGTTGCTGGAGTTGCGACGGAGGGAGGTCGAAAAAAAGTTGAGCTTAAGTTACTCGGCGCTGGCAGAATCGCGGGGTCAAGCGCACTAGTTGGCTTACCGCCCGCGGCCCACACAAGATCTGCAGGGGTATGTGGATTCCCATTGGTAAGAGCTACCTGGACCCACAGCGGCAGTCAATGGAGAATGTGGGGTTGTGCAACGTCCTATTTTACCCAGAGGGAAGGAGCGACTAACACCTGCCTTGCTAGACAAAATTTCCCTACCTAGGTTTACTTTCCATGATATTGGGGGATGTGCGATTGAATATACATGATAGGGCTACAGCCCGACAGTACTTGTTGACTGGCCATGCTTGTGAAGGCGCAGTCAACAATGTGCATGAACCAGCGATGCGCGCACTGTGTTCATAGATCGACCTGGTGATGACCTCACTCACTTGCAGCATGTAGGATCGCAATATCACAAGGGAACGCAGCCGCCGCAAATTTAATTCCACCATTACTCTTTAAAGATTAGCTATCTTTAGCGCAGTTTCGACAAACCTCTTTGTTACGTTCTACTAAAATTGAAGCATTTCACTGCTCCACTTTATCTGCAGTTGGTTGGAGAGTGAATGCAGTTGAAGTGCAGGTTTATAAGAGACCCCGACTCTCAGAAACTTCAGGATTGCAAGCGATCTCGGCCTTAATTCAGTGTGATATATGAAGCGCACACCAGGGCTCTCATTAATACGAAAATGAACTTGAAGGAACAGCGAGTTCAGAGGACCATACTCGGCCCATCGCATGGCATCAACACCAGACGATGTGCTCCCGCCCAGCCCTTGAGGAAGAAAACGGGGGTTACAAACAACATTCACTTGTACTCGGGTTTTGCTCGGCAGCCACTAGAACCTCCAAATGACAGGGAACACCATCTTATCAGAACTTTCTGATGGCTAAATATCCACAGGCTAGATGTGAAGCAGAGGCTGTCGGAGTCTGTTCGCTCTGTGGACCCGTCATTCATGCAACCGCGGGCCGTTTGCTGAATGTCCCAGCCGCTTGCCTGTGAATTCCCAGCAAAGCGCAGGTTTGTACGGCCTGTGGTGTATCAACAGAGTAATTATTCTGTCTTCAAGTTTCGAGTCCGAATGCATTACGTTGAGGTGGCACATGCAGGACTCGACCAACTCATTTTGCCGAACCTTGACTGGCCTTATATAGCAGTTCTGCGGATTGGAACATTGGATACCTAAATTCATCTCATCAATGTGCCAGGAACGATTGTAGCTTGGAGGCAGTTTCTTCTCTTTGAAAATCACAAACAGCAAGATGGTGAACTCGGACCAAGCAGATCGCGATGATGACCCAATTCCCACCTGTCTGTGGCGGCCCCGGGGAGCCGTGCATTGACAGCAAAGGGTCTGAAGGAAGAGAGGATGGTCGTCCCGTCAGGTACAACAGTGTTTCAGCCTGACATTGCCTGTGCATGTTCGCCAAGCATTTCTCTCGTTGGTGATCAACAGGACTGATTTACCTGACTCTTGTCCCGGGAAAAGGCTGGGAGATTGGCATGGGGGGAGAGTGAGTATAAACTCTCAAGACAACCCACATGATTTCTGGTTGTGGTGTTTGTATTCATGATTGTTTTTGGCTTTTGGTTGTGCTCTGGCAGCGCCTGTGTTTTTGCCCCAAGCCTTTTGTGATTTTGGATTTCTTGTCAACCTTATTTCTTATCGATAAACAATCATCCCACACCACCCCCATCCGCCACCTGCAAGGGCCAGCCACTAACGAGGTGCAACATGGCGGAAGTGGGGCATGCTGGCGTTTGTGCCGCTGGCGGACAGCTGCCCAGCAACAGAGGAGGGGAGGGATTCCCTGATCTTGATTGTTTACAGGACACAGACGGCGTTAGCGACAGCCAATCCACACCGAGGACCCTCCATTCCGCTGGCCGCCCTTCCTCCCTGTCGGTGCACTCGGTTGTATCATCGGCCTCGACATCTTCTGAAAACTCGACGTGGTCCTCTGATCGACGAGACTCGATTGTCAGCACCGCATCCGCTTCATCGTACACTAGCAGTAATATCGAGTGCCCTGTGGGCCTCCCACCGTCTACCCCCTGTACCAATCCACCGCTCCCCGTCACTGTCGCCGGCCCCGTCGCTGCCGCTGTTGTCGCCACTGCTCGCAGCCGACGAGACGCCAAACAGCTGCATGCCGCCCGACTGCAGCGATCAGGCTCGACCAGCCTAGCTCTCGCAAAAAAGAGGGAAAAGAACAACCGCTTCAAGCGGGCCTCGAACCCCGCCGAAGCTCTCGCCGCAACCGAACCTCCCCACGAACAGGGTCTGACCAGGATGGCCTACGCCGAGCAGCAGCGCTGGATCACCGTCCAGCAAAAGACGTTTACCAAATGGCTCAACACAAAGTTGGAAGTCAGGAACCTTGAGGTCAAGGATCTCGTGCAGGATCTCAGCGATGGTGTAGGTCCTATTGCTCGGTGCAGTACCAGTTCGGACGAAGATGAAGGAGGTCTGTGCTAATCTCCGCCATCATCTGATGTCTTCCAGGTCATCCTAATTCACCTCCTTGAATGTCTCTCGAGCGAATCACTCGGACGATATGCCGCCAAACCTAAGCTGCGCGTGCAGCGCTTCGAAAATGCAAATCTCGCACTCGACTTTATTAAATCCCGGGGTATCCAGATGACGAATATAGGTGCCGAAGATGTGGTGGATGGCAATCGCAAGATCATTCTCGGTCTGATCTGGACCCTTATTCTTCGGTTCACAATCAATGACATCAACGAGGAGGGTATGACGGCAAAGGAGGGCCTGCTCCTGTGGTGTCAACGCAAGACGGCATGCTATGATGAGGTCGATGTACGAGATTTCAGCGGCAGCTGGAACGATGGCCTTGCATTCTGTGCTCTCCTCGATATTCACCGTCCCGATTTGATTGACTTTGAGGCGCTCGATAAGTCCGACCACCGAGGCAACATGCAGATGGCGTTCGATATCGCTCATAAGGAGATCGGTATCCCTAAGCTGCTCGATGTTGAAGATGTGTGCGACGTACCTAAGCCTGATGAGCGGTCTCTGATGACGTATATCGCCTATTGGTTCCATGCGTTTTCTCAAATGGAAAAGGTCGAGAACGCTGGACGTCGCGTGGAGAAGTTCGTCAACAATATGCAGGGTGCCTGGGAGATGCAGACTGCCTATGAGCGGAGGATGGCCGCACTTCTCAAGGCAATCCGTGCCCAGATGGAGAGCTGGCAGTGCGCCAAATTTGAAGGTACCTATGCCGATGCCAAAGCGCAAGCAGCAGAGTTTGCCTCGTACAAGAGGGGCATAAAGAGAGAGTGGGTTGCTGAGAAGAGCGAGCTGGCGACCCTGTTGGGTAACATCAAGACTAAGTTGGGGACATACCGACTGCGGCCATATGATCCTCCAGTAGAGCTGAGCCTGGAAACGCTGGACCGGGAATGGACCACACTGACAAAGTCGGAGATGGCGAGAGGTCAACTTATCAATGAGACGATCAGAGAGTATGTATTTTGGGAACGACAAAGATACTTAGACAAGGCTAACCACACGGTGCACAGTATCAAGAATGCATTGAGGAAATCGTTCGCAGACAAAGCCAATGATTTCGCTCTGGCCCTCAACACGATGCAGCTAGCCATTTCAGGGCTGGAAGGGGATGTGGAAGATCAACTTCACCACGTTCGAAAACTGTCGGAGAACCTTCCGCCCCTGGATGCATACCTCAAGACCATCGCTGCCGTGGACGCCAAGTGCCAAGAAGCAAACATTGAGGAAAATGACTTTACCACCTACACGTACGACGAGCTCTGCTACGAGCTGTCATTGGTCAAGTCGTCCGTTCAGAAGAAGTTGGCGTTCCTGGAGAACCAGATCGTGGCACGGAGCATGACGAACCTTACGCCTATTCAGCTTGAGGAGTTTGAGTCTGTCTTTAGGCACTTTGACAGGGACGACAGCAATTCTTTGTCCGAGTTGGAGTTTAGCGCGGCGCTGGCCTCGCTGGGCTTGGTTTACTCGGAGGATGAGACGCACGAATACTTTTTGGACACATCGAATGGGAGGGACAGGGTCACGTTTGAGCAATTTATTGGGTTCATGGTTGAGGCGACGGAGGATCAGAACACTGCCGAGCAGGTGTTCCAGAGTTTCAGGGAGGTGGCGGACGGAAAACCTTACGTGACGGAGATGGATTTGAGGCATTCTCTTGTGCCGGATGAAGTTATTGAGAAGCTTGTGGAGATTATCCCATCGTTCTCGGGCCCTGATTTACAGACTGATAGGGGCAAGGCGCAATTCGATTATATCAAGTTCATGGAGAAGTTGATTGCTGATGAGAAATCGGCTGCCGAGGTACTGAATGGGGGCAGGGTTAGTCCCACAAAGGGAGGGAGCAGTAGGCCTGTGTCGAGGGCTAGTGCCGGTGGGAAGGGAGGATTGAATGGATATCACTGAGTCTTTTTTTTTTTTTTTTTTTTTTTTTAATGAGAGTAGGGGAGGGAAAGCGTCTATCTTTTTTTACTCCATGTATTTCTTTTAATTGTTTTGGTTATGTCTCGAGGCGGGGGTGGTATTTGTTTTTTCTTTTTCTGTTCATTCAAATCCCTGAACTCACACGCACACACAACACTTTTATCTTTCATCTTAGTTATAGGACAAAGTTGGGCAGCATAGCATGGGTTGAGGATGGTGTGGGATACCTGTCTAGGGGTGTGCTGGAGTAGAAGGGACACTTCTTTCTTGTTATCAAAGGGGAAATAGTGTGAGGGTTTGGTTGCTTGTATGGAAGGTGGGCGTCGTTGTATGTGAGTGAGTTACGAATGGGATCGTGTGGATGGATGGCTGTTATACGTATATAGTAGTATAGTTAGCTATGTAGCTGGATGGGATCGTCTACTCTACCCTGTTCTACTCCGTTGGGAGGGAAGGGAGTGAGGGTGAGTAGGTGGTTATGGCGGATACGAAAAAATGCGAGCGAGAATATTTGAACAAAATTAGTTTGTTTGTAGTGGCTGTGGTGTGCTGTTTTGATCTGACTGCTTCCGAGCCCAAGAATCGTAATGCGCAACACTGAATCATGGCCGCAGAGTCTATAGGCATGGGAGTCAACGGTGCAGGTGTAAGATGCTGGTGATCTCTCTCGTCTTTTCATAAAGAAATAAATAGACTTGAACCTATCATTGACGCCCATTAACCTGGAATGCATAGTCACCACCTGGGAGAAGAAGAAGAAGAAGAGTTCGATTAATCAGTAGCTACAGGCATCGCCCCGTTCAGCTGAATGAGGAGTAATATTTCGGTGATCACTCGGAAGGGCAATAACTAGCTTGTGGTACACCTTCTCATTCATCTCACCGCAAGCGATCCTGCAAGCGACGAAGTGGCAGATCGTCGCCTCCCTATTCCCAGGTAGCCTTCTTCTACCGCCTTGATACTGACACACAGCCTCTTCGCTCTCTTAAGCTACCATCAATCATGGATACAATGCAATTAATTCATTTCCTTTTTATACCAAGGTCTATCTATGGCTTATAATGATCTCCTCAATATATATATATCTATATGTAAATGCCCTCAAAATTGGAATTTCCCTGTAAAACTGACAAAAAAGGAAAGTCTCGAATAGAAACTGACACAAGGAAAGTACTATGCTGGCAGTCAGACACACATAATAAATAACAAAGGGAAAATTTTCTCTACAATTATATCCTCCACTTTTCTCCTTTTTCTTTTTTTTCTTTATTCCTCCTCCTCCTTTCTCCCTTCATCCCCCTTAAGCATTAACCTCAGCAAACCACTGCCTCAGCAGTCCAGCCAAGGCGCCCGGTAAATCCTCCAGATGATGAACGATCAAATAATAAGGGAACGGGAACGAATCCAAATACCGGTGGATAACCGGCATCCCATCCGGCCCGAACCGTGCCTCTTTCAGCTCGAGCACCGAATGCCCCTTTTTATTTTCCTTGGCATCATCCATGACGATAAACACGACCATGACCCGCTGTTCCATTGCTTCTCTCAGCAGAGGTCTCAGTCTTGCGTGGTCTCTGCTTTGGACTAGACCATCCGACAGAATGAGCGCCAATTGCCAGAGATCTTCTCCGCCAGAACTGGACGCCTGCATGAGGCGAGCGTCACGGAACTGGTCGATTGTTTTTCGGAGAAGGCGAATCATGTCTGTGCCTTCTTGTTTGAATGTGAATTTCTGAAGGACGCGAGCGCCCGTGTCCTGCGAGGAAAAGGAAGGGTCCGTCAGCGCGTGAGCGACAAAGACGTCCGTTCCGAATCCTAAGACACCGATTTGACCCGCCTCGAGGACGGTAAGTGCGCGCGCGACCATAACGAGTGATTCGAGGGCCAAACGGCCCGAAGAGGACCGGTTGTTGTCGTCCATGGACGAGGAGTCGTCCACGCAGAGTAGAATCTGATATGCGCGCTTGGACGGGATTGCGCGACGCATCCAGATCTTGTCGCGCTTATAGCTCGACGCGATGTAAGGAATGATTTTCTTGATGTTGAGGCGCTTTCCGGTGCGGAAAGAGCCAGAGAGTTTCGTAGATTGTGTTGGTGTAAGGATCAGCCGAAGCTGAGAAGAAAGCGATTGAGATAGGGGCTGGGTCTTGGTTTGGAACGTTGACCACAGCTCCAGTGCTTCATCATAATCTCGTAATTCTTTCTCCTCAGTGATATGCGTTGCTGATAGCTGGGTGGAAGTCTCCTGAATTTCCTCGTCGTCGGAATCCTCGGGAGCTTCTTCATCACCCAGCATCTTGTCGTCATCGTCATTATCCATTGCTCCCTTGCGAGTGGCGACGCCGGAGCGTCCATCCTCGCGATCGTTCTTGGAAGCATCTTGTGCCTCAGGAGGCTCGATGTCTTCCATCTCAACATCCTGCTCTTCCTCCTTAGGCTCGTCCTCAGGCATGACTTGTTGACCCTTCTCCTCCATCTCGGTATCAACAGCCATGGTATCATCCATTGGACGAGCCTCTTCGTTGGTAGCCGTGCCAAGTGCTTGGGTATCAGCTTCGGCGGTATCATCCTGAAGGTGCTGGAACTCGGCACGAGCCATGTCCTCAGCGGGCATGTCCGCCTTCGGTTGTTGTTCCTGCTGATCATCCGCTGCCTGGATGTCCTTCTGACTCTTATACCACCGTTCCAAAGCATCACCCAATCTCTTGAATGGCTGTGCATCCTTCGAATCCCGATCATCCTTATCATCGGATGGGCCCTGCTCCTGGTCCATGCTAGAAAGCGCACCTTGCTCACCGGGTGCCTTCTCCTCCTCGGATTTTTGTTTGCTGATAACGCCCTGCTCCCTCTGAGCAGCCTTGTTATCGGCCTCATCCTCCTGCATATTATCATCCTCATCCTGTGCCTGACCTCCGCCATTGTTGACATCACTAGGGGCGGCATCATTGTTGTCGCCTCCAGAATTGTCATCAGGCATCGGTGGCTTCTTCTCATCTTCCTCCTCTTTAGCCTTCTCTCCCTCTTCTTCCATATCCACATCCATTCCTTCTTCCCTGTCACCAGCCGCATCCACATTCTCCTCCTCCTCAGCCTTCTCCTCATCAATATTCTCATCCTTCTGATGCTCCTCCTCATCTCCCTCCTTCTCATCTTCCTCACCAACATCACCATCCCTCAAACCCTCATCCTTCACATCCTGACCCTCGTCAGGCTTCTCTCCATCCTCCAGATCATCCAAATTATCCTCCTCTCCATCTTCATCTTCACTAATATCAACCTCCATACCATCCGGCAGAGCGAGAGTCTCATTCTCGTCCACATTCTGATCCTGGCGATTTAATTCCTCCTGGGGCGCCCCGCCTTCCTCCTCCTGGCCGGGTTCGCCCTCTTCACCTTCATCGTCCTCATCCCCTTGCTCACCAACCTCCTCAGAAGCATCACCCGCCTGCTTCTCTTCTTCCTTCTTCTTCTTATCGTCCTTCTTCCCCTCAGCAGCGGCGCTCTGATCCTCCTCATCCTTCTTCCCCTGATCATTGTTGCCCTGCTGATCCTTCTCAGCGTCATCCTCTCCGCTCCCATCCCACATCTTCTCGTCGACAGCCGTGGGGTCCAAATCATCCACGTTGCCGGCCTCCTCATCCATATCATCATCCTCCTCGTCCCCACTATCATCTCCTTTCTTATCCTTCTCGTCCTCCTCTTCATCATCATCACCAGCAACGCTCCCCGTCTGGCCTTCCAAGTCATCATCTCCCATGTCAACTGCGTCCTTGTTATCCTCAACATCTTTCTGAGCGTTATTATTCTTGTCCTGAGCAAGCTCAGACAAGTCTTCATCCTCCTTGATGTCCTTGCTGATATCCTCAGCACCCTCTCCATCACCGAGACCAGTCCCGCTCTCAACGTTACCAGACTCGTTTGAAGTCTCGTCGCTCTTCTCTTGAGGGGTGCAGAAGCCCTGGTTCGCAATGACAGCAAACGAAGAAGAGAGTGTGTAACCAAGACGGCAAGTGGTGCGGTGCAGAGCAGTGTACTGATCAATATTATGAGCGCAGGCGGAGGCGTACTGTTGCAGCATAGGAAGGACAAGACGCAGAATGGGCGTCGCAGCCGAAGAGGTCGGGAGACCCCTCACCTGCTGGATAAGCGTCGACGTCTCCTCCGTAATCTTTGGCATGCGGAGCTCATCGATCGCTCTCTGCAAATTATCACCATACTGAACAAGCCAGCCAGCGTCCTCGGTAGTAGACGGCAGAGTCTGTGCAGTCTTTTGATAGCGTTGAAGCGCGACGAGAACCTTGCTCGAGAGCATAAGCGCTGCTTCGGCGAAATTGTCAAGCCCACCATGGTGAAGTCCATTGATGGCATCCGTAGCTTCCTGCGTGTTGGTCCAAAGCAGGATTTGTTGAATAATAAACGCCAAACCAGGCTTCTCTGTCGCAATGTGTTCGAGATCCGCTCTGAGTGCCACCAACCCGTGCTCAACATCGGCATAAAGCTTCTCCTGAACAGACGAGCGGAAGCCACTCGGCAGACGCGGCAGACTCTCCTGCGCCGCCTCAAAAGCAGTAAACTTTTCTACCCAATCAGAAAGTCTGCCATTGACTTCGCCGTGGTCGATACTTCCAAGCTTGCCGTGTACCTTAACGAGGTTGACACCAAACCTGAGGATCTGAACCAGCCACTTGAGTACTTGTGCATGGTTCGTAGCCTTGGTCTCAGGAACAAACGATCCTTCGCCACCAACAGAAAGCTGCTTGACGTACTCGATTGTCTCGTCTAGCAGCTGATCAACACTGGCCGTCCTGGACAGGTACTGTCTCTGCTTGTACATGACATTCAGGACACCCTCAAAGTATCCAATGCTCCTGTGCACCACCTCCCTGTTCAAGTCCTCATTGTGATCCAGCGCTGCTTGACGCACCTTGGGTGCCAAGTCGAGGGTCTTGTGATAGAAGTACTCGACAGCCTTCATCTCAGACTCAGAAACATGCGGCACCAGCCCGGACCCGACAAGTACCATCTGGGTCGAGTTTTGCTTTTCCAAAAGGTTGGTGCCTAAGTTTCGACTGAAACCCATGGCACGAAGCGTCTTGAGTGTGTCGCTGTACAAAGTGACCTTGCGAGTCTTGAGGTGACGGACAACTTCCTTGTTCTCCTCGGTAAGAGTGCCGGGAGTTTCTTTCCTCAAGGAAGCTATGGAAGACACAAGGTCAGTGACATACTCGTCCAGCGTACCAGGGACGTCAATGATCGTGGCTGGGAGTGAACCGTGCTTGGCCATCGCCTTCAGAACAACAGGTAAGTTGGCCATCTTGTTCCATTGGCGATGCTGTTCAATGCCCGGAATCATCTCCTGGCAGACTGCCAGGGAATCCCGAGCAGCTTGGGACTCAACAACCGCTGAGCCATGGTTGAAGCCCGTAACGATCGAGTGGTTCTCCTCGGGCAGTCCCTGATCCGTGATATCCTTCACAGGTTTGCCCAGAACCTCTCTGAACTTGCGAACAAGCTTGAAGAGCTTCTCATGCGACTTGCGAGCACTAGCTCTCAGCGATTCAATGTTGGTGTCGCGCCACTTGGACATGAGCAAGACATCCTTCATCTTCCTGTCGAGCGCGGCCCGATCATTCTTAATAAAGTCTGCCACTTTGTTTTCGTATCGACTGTAGTAAACAATGAAGTTCTGAACAGAATCGCGAACCAGTCCAAGCTCAGGCTCATCAGCAACGAAAAGATCCAGCTGGTTCTTGAGCTGCTTGAGCAGATCCAAGCGCGCGGCAAACTGGCCGACACTAGATCCCGTAAAGTACGACTCAAGAACCCTCAGAAGATCGACAGTATGAGCCTTGAGATCCTGACCCTGCTGCAGGATTGAGCACGGCTCAAGAATGACTGAGCCATAGGCGATGAACCACCAGGATTTGGCATCATCATGATACCTCTTGGTCTCCATATCAAGCAATCTAGCCCAGCTCGACAATTCCAGACGGCGGAAGTCGATAATGATGTTTCTGAGCTTCTCGAATAGGACTGGCGCCTGGTTCTCCTTGGTCGCCCAACCGCCCGTATGCCACTCATCAACGTGCGCATGCAGGTGCTCGATACCGACAATGATCTTTGCCAGAGGGTCGTCAATAGACATCTCTAACACTCTGTCACAAGCCATGGTCACATCAGCCAGAGTCTGGTGGTGACCAATCTCATCGATGCCCTGTAGCTCCAGGAACCGGTTCTTGATGGCATTGACAAGAGTAAGCACCTTGCGGACTTCTCCCAGATTAGAATCGGTGTAGAAGTTGTAGTTGACAGACTTGGCTTCGGAGCCGAAAGCCTTGACTTGGTCTTCGAACACCAGCATCGTGGCAGGAAGAAGCATGTTATCAAGCTCAGGCGTGCTACCAGCAGAAGTTCGCTTGTCGCGGGCAATTCTGCGGGCGACTTGAGTGCACAAGCCCCTGATAGCCTCCTGTGCGTCTTGTCTAGACAGGAAGATCTTCTCGTGAGCCTCGGCCAACAAGACGGAAAGTTCACGTCCGCCGTGTTGAGACTTGATTTTCTTCTGCTTAGTCGCATCCTCGTCGTCCTCGGCAGCGTAGTAGTCAGGGAACAAAGAGTCAAACTCCTCTTGATCATACTGTTCCTCATCCTCCAAGCTGCCCTTGAACTTATACAGACTATTCTTGGCCTCCTCAGTCTTACGATCGGCATCAAGCTTCTTGCTCCACTCCTCATGGAAAGCAGCAAAAGACTCGTGCAGTGACCGACGAAGGGATACAGGAAGCTGGTCAATGCCTTCGACGGCAGTGACGGCCTGCACGAAGTTCAAGAACTCTAGAGTGCGGTAAGGAAGTTGCGCGGCCTCGGCTTTCCAAACAGTTCCTGTAAGGAAAGGAGTAACAGCAACAAGAGACTGCGAGTTGTCCTCTTGTGCGGGCGAGTTCGTAACAACTCCACGACCCAGCGAAAGACCCATCTTCAAGCAGCGCAAGAATCCAACCAAAGGCATCGTCAGATCCTGATAAGCACCAAAGCGTGGCGTCAAGCGGCCAATGAGCAAGCTCACGTTCTGCTCGACGAGTGCCAACTCCTCAGCAACGTCGCCAGATGAAGCCGTCATAATGGAGCGCAGATGTGTAGTAGCCACATCATTCTGAATCAGTGCGCTCAGGACATTATTAAACTCGCTTTGCAGACTACGTAGCTCGCCGCCGTTGGGTCTGTAAATCGTCTGAACAGCGGGCGGCTCGCCCAAGCCATTGGACTCCTCAATGAGAAGCTGGGAGCGAATACTTGACTTCTGACCAGTGAAAGCATTATCAAACTTCTCGAGAGCCGCGATCTGGCCCTGCAAGCTCTGATACAGCTGCTGATGCTCTTCAGCTTCAATCTGTGCGCGATGATGGGGATCAAAGTTCTTGTCAGGCACGAACAGCCCGACACATCCCAGCGCGAAACGGACCCAAGCAATCGAAGTATAGGCTGCTCTAGGCTCGAAGCCCTTGTTCGCAGCCGCGAGCGAGACCAGAGACTTGGCGAAGTGAGTCTTGAAGGTCTCAACAACATGCTGAGGCCACTGGCCGGTGGGCATCTCGAGTTGCTCCGTTTGTTCGAGCCATGAACCAAGCTCAGACAAAGCAACAGGTGAGAGATGGGCACTCTGCAGAACAGCATTATACAACTGAGTGACGCTGCCCTTGGCAGCCTCATCATGAGCAGCAACAACCTCCTCGAGTAATCTCAAAAGCAATTGCTCCGCTTTCTTGAGAGGATCCGTCGCCAACGCCTGGGAAGCGCTAACTAGCGCCTTGCCCATGATCGGCATCTCAACCTCGAGCGATCTCAGTTCCTGCAGACTAGCCGAAGACGCGGCATCGTATTTGAGCAGCAACGACTTGGAAAGCGCTCCCTCCCAGGGATGCACCTCGCTCTCCTGAACAAGCAGGCAATCCACGGACTGCAAAGCAGTCTGCTTAAGGCACTGCATGCGCATCAAGTTGACAGTAGGAATGCTGGAGAGAACATCAACGTCCGTTGAGCCCATGGGAACTGGAGCACCCTGGGACACCTCATGAAGCACGAGAGCTTGTCTCAGCCCCTCAAAGCTTGACGCAAAGAACGGCTGCTGTGTGCGCGAGTGTTCACCAATCTTGGCCTCGAGTGCCGAAATCTCACTCTGCAGATCCTTAACCAGGCTGGCAGCGTCTGCTTTGCCTGTTCTGATGACTGAATAAATACGAGCCATAGAATCTTGAACGGTCCGCAAAGTAGAAATATCGACGTCGACTCTCCAACGTAGCGAATCGAATCGGTCAGCAAGAAGCTCCAATTCCGTGATTTGCTCCAGTGTTTGCGCATCCGTGATAGGATCGGGACGGAGCTTGTGCCACAGGACCTCCATGCTGAGACCAGTCTCGAGCTTGAATCCGACAACAAAGTCGCGCTCAAGGTATCCGGCGATGGCCGAAAGAAGCTTGTGACTCGCAGGATCTTGCAGAGCTTCCAAGGCCTGCTGCAAAAGATTGGATCCCTGAGTCAAGTGCGCCTGGAAGCGGGCTTCCTCGAACGAAAGTTCAATGAGAGCCTCGAACGTTCGCTTCCAGAACAACATCAAGCGCCTGAGCACTTGGCGGCGCACCTTCCAGACTCCAACCTCCTCGGAGTGCTCAGAGATATATCCCTTGACTGCATTGAGCACCGACGAGAGGAACCGCACAGAGTTGGCGGTAGAGTCCTTGGCGAGCGAGGCAACCTTGTCAGAGACAAATGATCTCTGCAGGCGATTAAGCGACGATGGCTTGCTGACATTGACCTTTCTCAGCTGGGCCTCCATCGCCTTCTCGGCCTTTTGAATCTCGAGGTAAACCTCGTAGCAAGCACCAAGCCATTCCGAAACTCCCTCGCGGCCCTGGTTCAAGAGAGGAACCATGGGTGAGTTTATAAGAGGATGCAGGGGCATCAGCATCTTGTCTGGCGAAGGGCTATATAGTTCAGCTAGAGCCTGTCTAAGCGGAGCAGCATCCTCAGCATGAATGTACGACGAGATCTGAACAAGTTGCTCGATAGCTGCGGGTGACTTGATCAGAGCCATCGAATCGTCGGTGAAGCCCTCTTTGCTTGCTTCCAAATAGGTATCGATCTGGTTGCTATCCTCAAGAGAGAGCAGATCGAAAGCCAACGGAACAAGATCCTCATCCTCAGCCAGCTTTGCCGCCTCCTGGAACCGCTGTAGGCTCCCCTCAACGGGAGCGATGGTCTCCTCGACAGCGGCAACAGTCTCCTCGGGCAGAGGCTCGAGATAAATCTCGACGGAACGGTTTCTCATAGCCCGGGAAAGCTCACCATACCGAGGATCAACGGTAAGGAAGATCCTGAAGTCGGGATGCGGCTTGATGATTCTAGGCTCGCCACCTGAACCGCTGTGCTCGTTGACGCTGAGAATGCCGTTAGGACGCTCAAGAAGCGAGTTGAGTCGGTCCAGAACGGAAGCACTGCAGAGGTTGGCGTTGTCGAGAACCAGCCATGAGCCACTCTCGACAGCTCGAACAATGACACCGTCGAGCCACTCAAACCGAGGATTCTCGACCTGAAGCGGCCTGCCCATGGCCTCTAGGGCCTCGGCCAGGAGAGCGCGCAGATCCTCAGGAAGAGAGGTATCCGGGTATAGCTTTTCAAGCAATGGTGAAAGCATGATTTCATAGAGTGCGGTCTCTCCCTTGTAGAGGTGCAAGCCAGACAGCAAGTCTACCAGCTCATCAGATACGGGCGCCGGGAGAACATGCAGCACATACTCATCCAGAGCCTCCAAAAGCTTGGTGAGGATGGCCTGGACCTCTCTATGCGGATCAGCCTGCTCGAAACCACCGATGAGATCCATAGCATCCACATCGGCGTTGAGTGGGAAGGTCTCGAGAGGCTTGCCTGCCATAGCAGCGACATGCTCCAGGAGCACCGATTTGCCGCTGCCGGATGGGCCGACAAGGATACATGGCAGATCCTGCTCAATGGCAATCATGATGGACTCAATCTCCTTGAGCCTAGGAGTCGGGTCGATCTCTGGGAAGGGCGTAGGCTGAGACAGCCGGTTGCGCTTGAGTGTTGCCAGACCAACCTGAGCATAGTCGGGGTTCGTGTCGTGGTAGAGACCGTGGCTCTCCGGCTCACGCCCAAAGACTTCGATGAAGAGTTTGTTGACAGCTTCACGATCACGTTCCGAGCGGAAACGTTGCCGAATGATGACATCGAGGTAGTCTTCTGGCTTGCGGTTGCCGAGCAAAGCGTCCTCTGAAGTCAGCAAATCGCCCCATCGGAGCGTATCACGAAGGTTGAACTCCCATGGGGAACCCAGGGCGCCAAACGACCGTCGGTTGACGACCTCATCATCAAGTCTTGACATGAACTCGATGAGTTTTTGTTGGGTGTCGTCGCCGATCTGGGAGAACTTGTGCTCCGTGATATGAAGGAGATCCTCCTTGGTGAAAACATCCGAGTAAACCACGATGAAGCGGTTGACAAAGGAGCTAGGAAGACCCTTGCGCCCACCTCCCTGGTGATGAGGGTTCTGAGCAGCAAAGAGCTTGAAGTCAGGGTGGCGCTTGAATACTTGGTCAAGCTCTGCAATGTACACCTCTCCACGGTGATCCAAGCAGGCGTTGAGACCTTCAAGAACAGTCTGAGATGCCAGATTCATTTCCTGTTGCAATCAAGGTTAGCCATCTCCGCCAAGTCGAAAATGCCAAAAGAGCATGAACTTACATCCAGAAGAACCCAGTCACCCTTCTGCATAGCCTCCAAAAACGGAGCATTCTGCCAGACAAAATTTCCAGCCTCAGCACCCTCAACTGGTACATCAGTGCCAAACAAATCCATCAGATCAGTCTGATCCGACAAATTGATTCTCGTCAGCGGCTTTCCACAAGCCCTCGCCAAAGCAGTGATCAATGTCGTCTTGCCGACACCGGGGTTACCTTCAAGCAAGATCGGCTTGGTACCCTGGAGCGCTCTGATCACACGCATGGCGTTCACCTTGCTAGTGGGAACCGCAAACTCGTTCCCGGCATCTTCAACATCAGCAGCCGTCGATCTCTCAACGCTAAAGTCTCCAATGGACAGCGACTGAGAGTCGATTTTGAGCTCCGGCTCCTGGAAGTAGGGGGACACGAGGTCCGCGCCACACAGCGAGCTGAGCTCCTCAAGGCACATCTGCCGCTGGGAAGACATCTCCTTGGGGTCGACAGCAACCAGAGCAGACGGGTTGGCGCCAATGGTATCGATAAACACCATGGCCGCTCCGTGGAGCAAAGCAAGCTCAACCGAAGGGAAATGAGAAATGTTCATGAACTGAACCCAGGCAAGAATATCTCTAACCGAGAAAGCCGTGGCCGACGATTGCCGGAACATCTTGCCGAACCACGAGGCGAATTCGACAATGATTCTAGAAACGGGCTTCTTGCCGGTGTTGTTGCGCTGCTGCTTGTACCTGCTGTCAAGCTTTGACAAGACAATGTCATGAACATCCTCGACATCAGAGAAGGCAGGCACCCAAACCTCGGTGAAGCGGTTACGCAGAGCAGGAGACAGTTCCTTCTTGCCAAAGTCGCCGCCAGGGTTCATGGTGGCGAAAAACTGGAAGCCTTCAGCGCCGGTAACGAAGGAGTCATCTACGCCCTTTTCGGCAAGCAGAAGACTGCGCTGAGGCTCAAGAACCGAGTTGAGGCGCTCAAGAACCGAATCATCGGCCAGCGAAATCTCGTCAAGGAGGAAGTAGTTGCCCTGCTTCATAGCATGAACAAGGCTGCCATCGCTCCACTCGAAAAGAGCCTTGCTTCTCGTCGTGCCGCTGTGAATCTTTGACTTGAGCGGCCCGGGAACCATGGTGAGGTTGTCAGCCGGCAGATCCCGATACCACTCCTGCAGCGATTCCAGCGAGTCCTTCTCCTTCCCAAGAAGAGCAGCAGCCTCCTCGAGATCCCGAAAGAGGCCATCAACGACAGCTCCCCTGTTTCTCACGGGTCTTTGAGAACCAATGAGATCTCCAGTCTCGGTGTTCTGGTGCGCATTGACAATGTGCAGCTCCTGCTTCTCGAACTCAGCCAAAAGCTGGCAGACTGTGGTTTTGCCGCAACCAGTCTCACCAACGAGCAGGACGGGCTCGTTATTCTTGATGGCGCGCTTGACGAGGACATAGAGTCTTCGCATGGCCTTTGTCCAAATAACACCTTGGCTATTTCTAGCCTTGACATTGCTCAACTCGGGAGCGATCTCGAGATCATACAGACGATCAATATCAATAGTGACCTTGAACACCTGCTCAATGACTTTCTTGACCTCGTCGCGCTCCTCGGGCTTACGAACCCTCTCAGCGAGCAGCATGAATCCATGCTCAGCCAGCTCCTGACGGCTCTCGGCCTGCCTCAACGCCCAGCGGAAAAGATCTCTGAGCGTCGCAAAACTGTTCTTTTGCTCAAAGACACGGCTCTCCTGGCGAAGGCGAGTGAGCTCCTTGTAAACTTGAACAATGCGGCGGCAGTCCGAGGGCGCAGTGTTGCGGCTGCGCTTCTGGAGGATGGTCTCAAGCTCACTCTCGGGAATATCGTCGAAATGAAGCTCGAGGAATCTGTTTCGGAACGCACGGGACAGAACCTTTCTGCCTCCATACAGACCAGCGGGGTTTTGAGTAGCAAAGAGACAAAAGTTCTCGGCCGGTCGCACGATTTCTTGTGTCTCTGGGATCAAAAGTTCTCTGTTGTCATCCAAGAGGCGGTTGAGGGCCTCAAGAACATCGGTAGGCGCCAAGTTCAGCTCGTCCAGCACGATCCAGGATCCTTCCCGCATAGCCTGAACGAGAATACCCTCCTGGAACTTGAGCTTGCCTTCAGAGTCGGAGACGTACGTACCGAGATACTCCTGCAAGTCAGTGTGCTCGTGGTTGTTGATGCGCACAAACTTGTTTCCAGTGTAATTAGCGAGATACTCAATCATACTGGTTTTGCCCGCGGAGGTTGGACCCTGAATGAGAATCGGGTACCGGCGGGTAGATGTCGCGCGGACCAAGTTCAAGAGGTTTCTCTCGACATACGGTGTAATAATGTAGTCGTCTCTCTCCCTTGGTGTCTCGTTGCCTTGAAGAAGCCAGTATTGATGGTCCTTGTTGGTGTTCTTGAAGTTGACATAGTTTTTGCCATCAACTGGCCTCTTTGGGGGCTGAGTAAGAATATTTGAGCGCTTCAGGAGGTGTTGGTGGATTAGCGGCCTAACCGTCCGCTCCGACTCCTCGCTGAGAAGTGTAGTAAAGCACATGCAGAAACCTTCGTAGAGAGCCCTATCAAGACCATACAAAGGCGCCACATCGTTAGCATAAGTAAGGACTCGAGTCAGAGTACGCAAACTGAAGTGAGGGACCTCATTGGCTTGATCAACCAGGGTCTTGAGTTCAGCGCGCTTCTTGATCTCGAGGTAGAGATCGGCAACATCATCAGCAAGCCGGTCGATGGTGCTGTTGTTGCCGTTTAGGTAAGTCTTAATAATAGTAAGTAGGTCCTTCTTGTCCTTATCGGGACCCTGGACATAAATTTCAGTAAAGCGAGACCGTAATCCCTGGGGAAGGTCGCGCTTGCCCACATCAGTAGCGGGATTCATAGCACCGAAAACTCTGAAGTTAGGGTGCGCCTGTATTCTCTCAATTTCTCCAGTCTCGGAGAGAAGGAGAGATGGCGTAGTCTGGAATAAGCCAGCAATGCTCTCCAATGTGTCGGGAGAAGCGAGATTGATTTCGTCCAAAAGAACCCAATCACCGTTCCTTGCAGCCTTGACAACCTTGCCCTCGACGAAAGCAAAGGCAAATCCACCTGGGCCACCGGCAACTTGTCTGTCGAACTGGTCAAGGCTCTGAGAAAATGTTTGCCAACGGGGTTTAAGGCCTTGAAGCCTCTGGAGCTTTGTCGACTCAGTCTTGCGGCGCTTCGCGGGCTGTCCGTCAGCATCCTCGGCGCGGGCCTGGGTGCTGGCTTCAAGCTTGGCCAGAATAGCCTCAAACATCTTGGGCGCCTTGCGCCATTCCTTGGAGACCTCCTTCCACTTGCCCTTCGCAAAACGCTTGGCGATGCGGTCGAGATACTCCTTGTTCTTCTCGGCAGACACGCCCGTCTTTTCGAGAAGATCTTCAAATTCTTCCTTCAAGGGCATGGCAAGAGTTTGTGCGCTCACTGGCTTGAAGCCTCCCAAGAGGTCACCAGCTTCGCTCTGTTGTGACAAGTTGATGGCGACTAGTTGGTGGCCCAATGATTCTGCCAGTTGCTGAACTACGGTCGTTTTGCCGATACCAGTCTCACCGACGAGCAAAAGGGGCTCGCGGTGTGTGACGGCGACGGCAATTTGTTCGAGTAACCTCTTGGCATGGACGGTGGTAGCGAAAGGTCTCTTTGACTTGTTAACTCTGCTCGACCGTTTACCCTTGGCGAAGGAAGCGCGGCCAATCTTCAAGCTGGATTCGGTGTCTTGAAGGTCGGGAACATATCTCGTGAGGTAATGCTCCACCTTTTCAGGGGACAAATGCATCTCCTTGGCGATGGCTCCAATAAGGATGTTGCGAGCCGAAGTCTCATGAATGTTGCTTACGAAGCAGTCGACAGCTTCCTGGAACATGCGGTCCCGGGCGGTTTCACTAATGGGCTCATCGCCGGTTTGGCATCCTTCTGTTCTCAGGATGCTGTCTAGTCTCCCGCACCACTTCAAAAGATCTCTGGTGCCGATAGGTCGGTCGAGTACCGTGCGTCCAAGGGAAAGGCGACGTGAACCGGTGGTGGAAGCCATAAGCTGATCGAAGACGGCAAGGATACCGGCGGTATACTTGTGCAACAAGGGGTATCTGACATTGATAACCTCGACCAAGTCATCGCGAGGCAGGGACTTGACATGTGCCAACTGCCAGAGCCGCAACCCAATAAGGTTGGGTAGGTTTTCCTTGTCGTTCATGCCGGGCTGGGTCCTGACGGTCGCAAACATCCGGAATCCGCTGGTGGCCTGGATCCTCTCTCCGCGGCCTGGAATCAGAAGCTCCCCACGTTCGATGAGAGGCAACAGGGTGCTCATCACTTCGGTTGGTGCACGGTCGAGATCCTCGATCAATACCCATCTGCCTTCTTTCACGGCTGTAGTTAAAACACCAGGACGCCATGAGAAGGAACCGGGCTTTTCGTCTGTCGTGTACAAGCCAAGAAGCATCTTTGCATCGGTCTGCTCGTTGAGATGCAGAGTCACCATCTCGGACTGCTTGCCCAGCTCTCTCGCAACCTCTTGGACAAGAGACGTCTTACCAGCACCTGACCGGCCATGAAGTAAGATGGGGCCGGGCTGCAGCAAGGCGCTGGCAAGGTTCTCAAGGTTTTCAGTGGTGGTTGAAGTGAGGGCTAGAGTGCTGGGCGCGTTTACAGGGCCCAGTGGCCGAGGGAGGACTGTATTGCCATAGGTAACAACAAGAGGAGTTAGGTTTTGCATTGGGATCTGGGACTCAGCAGGCAGTTCAGCTGTTGCCGCTGCCTGAATACTATTGCGAAGGCGCCGGACATCTTGACTCCGGGCAACCTCATACAAGCTCAAGAATGCATAATCAGCTCGTCTACCATCCAGTTGTGACACGAGGCTGGTGCCCTTCTGGATGTGCTTGGCGACGAGTGCCTCGACCTTTTGGTCTGCGGTGTGGTGGAGCTGGCAGAAGATGCGGATGGCAAGGTATCTAACTTCCGGGATTGATGCAGTATCGGTGAAGAGAGACTGGAGCTGGGACGGCCGCGACAAGACCGAATAGGTTCGCTTGTCAAAGTTGTTGAGTCTCCATAGGGCGAGCAAAATGGCGGGAAGATCCGCGGTGTCGAAGGTGGTTAGGTCTAGCGTCTCGAGTAATTTCCCTGCACCCGACCCTGCCCCTATTTGGCCGCCATGAAGATGTGAGTTGAGAAACACGGCCAGCGACGGTGCAAACGGCAGAACGCGTGCAAAAGCTGCGAGAACCTTTACATCGAGTTTCGGGTGAGACAGAGTCCAGCGGGCGCAGATGTCGGCGAAAACGTTCTCGAAATGCGCAAAGATTCGGTCGGTTGCTGGGGGTGTGAGTGCTGCATTGGCGATAACCTCTAAAATCGCATTGTTCGTTTTTGACTGGTGGTCTTGTATCAAAACAACCAGCTCTTGCGGCAAAAACTGCAGTGTCGCCGCATCGCTCAGCAGAGAATGTCTCTGCCGGCTCACGTCGATTGCAGCCATGGTTGGCCGACAAAAAAGAGGTGAAGAATCGAAGAGAAGGCGCGAAATGAGTGGCTCATCAGGAGTTCTTGAACCTTCAATCGAATCTTTTTTTTCTGTCCACTCTCTCCAAATTCAATGTGGGGCAATCTCCAATTCAATCTGCACGGTGGGTTCTCTTGGATTGCCGTCGCCTTGGCAGATGCCCCACAGAAGCCGGGGGACGTTGGAGCTGTCCACTTGGAACCTCCAGGAGTCCAGGACCCCTGCGCTTCCAGAAGATCAGCTCAAAAGTGCCGTCGGATTTAACTTGCTCCTAACCACCGACCATTTCTAGGCATGGGTGGTCTGTGCTTATGCTTGATCGCTTGAGCGGGTGCGCTGTGTGACTGTGCACAAGGTCCAGCTCCCAGGTCCCAAGAGGTGGGACACCAGCCGACCAATCAATCGCGAGCTCGGTAGACTTTTCGAACGACGGGCCGCCAAAAATCTCGGAGCGATTTGACTTGGTGATTGAGATCACGACGGCAAGCTTGGAGCAGCACCCCTCACCAACCCCTCCCAATCTCTCGAGATTCGCACACACAACACAAAATGTCTCTCTCCGTTAGATACGCTGCGCAATGCTGCGCCCGCCAGCTTCGCAGCGCCCCGACCATCCGTGCTTCCAGCTCCCTCATCAGCAGGCGGTTTAACTCGACCGAGGCGAGTCCCAAGATCGCCGCTATTGTCGACCAGATTAGCCAATTGACCCTCTTGGAGACGGCAGACCTCGTTTCCAACCTCAAGGTAGGATAAAAGAAATATTACCGCCCGCCGATCATTATACCACCACCACCACCCACCAGTCAAAGCCGAAGCCGAAACCCCGCGCACTCGAGTATGAGGAAGAGGATTAGGTGCTGGTGGTGGTGTGGTGGAGCGGTTTTTTGGAAAGATACGAATGGGGGAAGGAAAGGGGGAATGAGAGGCTAACTATCTGCAAAAAAAAAAAGTCCCGCCTCAACATCCCCGACCTCCCCGTTGGTGGTTTCGCCGCCGGTCCCGCTGCCCCCGCTGCCGCCGCCGCCGAGGAAGCAGAAGAAGCTCCCCCTGCCGCCGCCGAGAAGACCCTCTTCAGCGTGACCCTTAAGTCCTTCGAGGCCACCTCCAAGCCCAAGGTTATCAAGGAGATCAAGGGCATGCTCGGCCTCAGTTTGGTTGACTCCAAGAAGTTCGTCGAGAGCGCACCCAAGCTCATGAAGGAGTCGGTACCCAAGGATGAGGCTGAGAAGATTGTCGCAACGTTGAAGGCATTGGGCGCTGAGGTTACTATGGAGTAATAAAGCGGTTTGGGAAAGGGAAATGTTTGATTACGAGGTGAGGGGGGAGGGGGGGGGATGGGAAGGCGGAAGGGCGCCACTGCTGCTGCTGCTTTTAATGGTCTGGGAGAAGTGGGAAAATATCTAGACGAAAGATAAAATCGGGCTGGTTATTTTTGGGACAAACACTCCATGGACGGCATGTTAACGATACTTTAGTAAAACACAGCCTGTGGCGTTTCTCGCTGCATGTATAAAAGAAAACGCATGTAACATTATAAACAACATACCAAGCAAAACGCCATCTCAACCTTCCTGATATTGCCCTTCTTCATATGTGGAGAAGCGTGGAGGGAAAAAAAGAAGCAAAAGCTAACCGGGCAGCCCCCAAAGGGAGGTGCCCGGGTACGAAACGCATTCGGTGCGTTTACTCTGTGGGTCGGCCGAGGATTCGAACGGGGGACCTCCCTCACTTGTGCGAGGGAGGGGGTTTGGCGAGAACCCCCCAGACCACTGAGTTATTAGTCTGGGGGCGTTGGAAGGCGTTCACAGGACCTAATATATCAAGGGTCGTGCCTAGGGGAGGTACGTGGACAGGATGCCTCAATAGAGGGCTGTCATTGGACGGTGCACGAAGTGCTGGTCATCAAGGTATTTGCAGAAGTAAACATACATTTTGTCCAATACTATACCAAGGTATCCTCGCTACCTCTAATTCTCAAACACTATTGAACGCCCAAAACTCCCAACAAATGCAACCAAGAGAATTCTACCGAACTAGGTACCACAAGCACCCATTCGGTCGTTTTATGGATGTTTCCCATTCGCACCCTCTGCCTCCTGCTGGTGGTTACACCTGCTCTCAACCTGACTCTTCCACTCCTGATACTCTTCCATGCCCATTCGCTCATCATCCTCACCAAGAGAACTCGTCTCCTCCCAGAGCTTATCCAGCTCGGCATCTTCTTGTGGTGGGATAGCCCAAATGTTCTCCCGTTCTCGCTTATGCCGTTCTCTGTCCTCTTCGATGCGCTGCTCAATCTGTTTCCTTTCTATCCTGGGCGCCGCGCTGGATTTTCTGTGAGACGACGAGGACGCCATAGTTCGGGAGGGGGCCATGTCAGCACCGAGATTATCGGAGTCGGCTGCCCCGTTGGGCGGTGAGGACATCAGAGCGTCTTGCGCGGCCGTGTCGCGATCCCTCAGTACCTCTTCTATTTGTGACACTGATTCGGCGTCGAGGAAGGATTTGCTTTGAAGGGTATGGAGAAACTGGGGGATGGTGTTAGCTATTGTTGTATTGTGCGAATTGAGTGGGCAAAGCCTCACCTTTCTTACAACCTTAATATTTGCTGCTCCTGATCCATCCTCGGGCGCCACAGCGTCAACGACACGAATGATGTCCCGCTGCATCATTTTCATATATTCGTGGTATCCCTCCCGGTTGGAAAGGTCGAGGAAGTGTTCGATGAAATACATTATATTTGCTCGGCTGTTCACATTGCTCTTTTCCAGCTGCTCGAGGATGCACGAGTGCAGGTCATCCGAAAAGTCCTTGTGCTTGAGTGCATACTGGGCGGTCTTGGTCGAGGCCGTCACGGATGCGTTGAGCTGGCGGAGCAGGCTGGTAAACCTCATGCGAATGTCGAATGGGTCCGCCATCTTGACCTCGAGCTTGTATGTCGTGCTTGAGAATCCCGCATTGGCGTTGGCTCAATTTTAATGGTGAAGCTTTAATTCCAAGGCTTCATCAGGAAGCTCCCCATACGTTCTGAGAGCGTTAGAAGGGCCGGGAAACAGTGGGACCCTCTCCAAGGTTTCAGTGGTTTTTAGTTGGTATGGTTTCCGTTCTTGGAAGGCGGTGACGGATGGTGGGGTGACCTGAAGCTACTCGAGTGACTCGTTTTCATCGTTTTTGCCTTTTCCAACTGCTTTGTGAAACAGAGGTAAGATGTAAATGTGGCTCAGATGGAATTCCGTGATTTATATGTTCGGTTTCTCTTCACAGATAGAATCAATTGCCAAAGTCCTAGGTTGAAATCTTCTCCAGTGCAACTTGTGCTTGTGATTGCCCCTCAATTTCCATCTTTTGATAAGAACAATCCAAATCTCAACTTACACACACACTTCCCTCTCACAACTCACTCCGAGAATCGGCCTTCACTACCCAGATTCTCAACATCACACCCAAACATCACCACCACTTCGCCACAAAAATCTCAAAATGAGTGCCCCCCAAACCACCAGCTCTTCGGAGCTCACCATGGCCGTCCTCGGCTGCGGTAAGTCCCTCGCGCCCGTCCCTTCTCTCATCTGCCCCTATACTAACATTTTCCAGGAACAATGGGCATCGCCATCCTCTCCGGCATCCTTGCGTCCACCTCGTCCTCCACCCCTTCCTCCTCGCCAGCCCCTTCCCGCGCCCCCACCAAATTCTACGCCTGCGTCAAACGCCAACAAACCGCCGAGAAGCTCAAGCAAACCTTCGCCGCCTACGAATCCTCGGTCTTCCCAACGGCCGCAGCCAACGTCCCCTCGGCGCAAGCCTCAGACATCGTCCTCCTGGCATGCAAGCCATACATGGTCAAGGACGTCCTCTCCGAGCCAGGCATGGCCGCCGCCCTCGACGGCAAACTCCTAATCTCCATCCTCGCAGGCGTCACCGAGACCCAGCTGAAAAATTACCTAACCGAAGCAAACGGCGGCGTCCCCTTGGGCTCGACCCGCATCGTCAGAGCAATGCCCAACACTGCTTCCCTGATCCGTGAAAGCATGACAGTCATCGGCATCACCAACCCTCCCCTTGCCTCGGAGGATTTGGAACTCGTAACCTGGATCTTTAAGCAAATCGGCGAGGTGGTTCACCTGCCCCCGTCTAACATGGATGTATCTACTTCGCTCTGCGGTTCCGGGCCTGCTTTCTTCGCTTTGGTGTTGGAGGCCGCTGCGGATGGAGCTGTTGCCATGGGATTGCCCAGGGCCGAGGCGATCAAGATGGCTGCGCAGACGATGAAGGGCGCTGCTGGGTTGGTTTTGAACGGTGATCATCCTGCCTTGTTGAGAGACAAGGTTAGCACGCCCGGCGGGTGCACGATTGGTGGGTTGTTGGTTCTTGAGGAAGGAAGGGTGAGAGGTGCTGTTTCTAGGGCTGTGAGAGAGGCGACTGTTGTTGCTAGCCAGCTGGGCCAGGGCGTCCAGGGAGTTAATGGGACTAGATTTCCTACGAATGGCGGACTTCAGTAAGAATATTTAGAAATATAGAAAGGCATCTAGATACGTCATGGTTGCGCTGGACCTTCTTGGTTTACTAGGCTAGGTGTATAACAAAGCTAAAAGGCCGCAGGGTGTGTTTTTGTTGACATTTTCATGTTATTTCTGCCTACTATGATGCAATGACAGCCAAAAAGATTAAATGCTTCCTCCCCCTACTCCATCTCAGAACGAAGTCAGCGCCGGGTAAAATACAAGTTACATACACGATTAGACACAGAGATGGCTATCAGTAAACCTAGCCAAACGCCTTGATAAGCAAAGCCTCCTCTCTTCCATGCATTCAGTCCTCCTCGTCGGCATCCTCGACCCTCGCCTTCTTCTTCGCAGAGCCAACCGCCTGACTGTCCTCGTCAACCGCCTTCCTCTTGCCCTTCGCATTCTCGGACAACCCATTCGCTGCCTCGGCCTCAGTTCTCTCCCGCAACTCCTCAAATTTCAGCAAGAGTCGGGTATAATCGAACTCAACGCTCGCGACAGCCTCGTTCAGCTTCTGCGGCCTTTCCTTCTTCTCCAGCTGGCCCAAAGCATCCTTGTTATGCACGTAAAGTCTCTTCTTGAGCAACAGTTTCCACAACTTGTACTCGTGCTCCTCCTCTAGCGTAGGTGCGCGCTTTGCTACACCTGCTGCACCATCAGAAGATGAAACGCCTTCCTCACCCTCACCCCCGTCCTCTCCGTCCTCCTCCTCTTCGTCCTCCCCCTTACCTTCGGCATCAATATCTGGCCTGACACTATCAGGAAGCCTAGACATGAGGTCCATTTCCAAAACACGAGCAAACTGCCGAGTCGCAATCTTTGCCTTGCGTCTGCAAGCTTCATACGCAGCCTTGTCGATAATATCATTCGGTGCAGGGCCGGTCTTGGGAATTACGATGGAGGTATTGATGTGCAAAGCCTTGAATTCTGGGAGCTTTCGCAGGTATGCAAGGTCTGCGAGGTCACGCATGTCGTCAAACGCTTCGTTAGGGTCCTCGACTGTGATTTCCACTGTTTGGGGATGTTTGATGTATTCTTCGAAAATGAGCTTGTAGAGTTTTGGCCCGAGACCCTTGCCCTGGAAGGGCGGGAGGATGATAAACTGAGAGATTCTCGTTCGGCAGGGGAGCTCGGAGAGGTCGAAGCTGAGCTTTTCGAGATCGAGGTCTTCTACTTTGGGGGAGACGGGTGGTGAGGGAGGCCCCTGAAAGTAGAAGAATCTGTAGACAGTGCTGTAGCCAGCAAAGATGTAGTTGGTCTTGGTTGGGTCGGTGGTCGACGTCTTCTTCTGGAAGAGGAAGAAGACGGTCCATCTGTCATCTTCTTTCTCGTCGACTGGAATCGCACTGCCGCCCTCGATATAGATCGGCGCGAGGATCTGAATGCGTTTGATAAGCTGCTTAACGGCGGGATCTGCCAGGTTGCCCTTCCAGACTTCGTAGGTGGAGGTGGTATTCTTGCTGTGGGAGTTGAAGGAGACAAGAAGCTCGCCGGGCGGGGTCCAACTGTCGCGAACATTCTTGATTGCCGTCTCAAAGTCACTCTTCTTTTGGAAAGCAACTTCGGGCAGGTATTCCTTCAGAATGCCCTCGATATCGGTTGCGTCTGTTTCGCCTACTGCTGTGAACTTCTTGCTGTATGTGACGGAGAGGTTCGGTCGCATGTCGGTCGCATTGTAGCGCAAGTTGATCTGAAGATTCTTGTATCCGAAAATCTCTTCTGCATCGCCAAAGATCGGATATGTGAACTTGGGGTGGAACTTGGCGAGTGTCTTGATGCCATCGTTGCCGGGAGCGACGAGCGAGAGCTGAAGCGCCTCGTTGGAGTTAGCCGACCCTGTTGAAAATCAATTGTTAGCCGGCCAATCGACTATCAAGACCAAAAATTGTATAATGCATACAAGCCTCGTCTGCCGGCATCTTGCCGAGCTTTGGTAAGTGATAACTTTTTTGGTAGGTAGTTGGTGAACTTTCTGATCGATCGACTCGGAGGTGCTGGAAATGGATAATTAATTGATGAAGGCGCGACGCGATGCTCTGCGCGACAGTTTAATTGAAAGCTCGGGCCTCTTTGATCTCAAGCCCCACAAGCAACAAGTACCTGGTGCATCTGACTATGACCGTAATCTGTGTGTTCTTGCTGTTTTACATTGTTGAAGACTTCTCCTAGACCTTCCGTATTGTTCAAACATAGAATAGGAGACGTTGCTTACGGCAGGACTGTTTGTTTCTCTCACCCAAGCCACAAGACTTGAGGAGTCGATACTTCCAGATACAGTTTGCAGGGAGCTTAAATGGGAGCCCCCTGTGTTCTTTTAGCAACCGGCACATGCCATCCTAAAACCGGCACAGTGACGCGTTGCCGTGGTTGCGCGCCTTTCGGCGGGCCACTCAGGAATATTCCTGGGAAGGTGTCTCCATTTCAAGGCTGGCTCTGTGGAGACCCTCACGAATAAATCTCGACGAGGCCTTGTTGTCAATCATCTCTCATTCTTTCTCTTCGTCGACTGCACTGTCTGTCCATTCAATTGCCTATTTTTCACATGACCTGGATGTCAATAGTCAATTTGGCAATAGAATGAATTGACAGTGGTCCAAAACAACAATTTTTTTTCTTTCCTGTCTCTTTTTTTTTTTTTTTTTTTTTTTTTTTTAGTTACATCGGGCACTCTTATACATCAATTCACTCACAACCTTCCGCTCACAAAAAAAACAACCCATGTCAGAGCTTCGCGAGATGTCGCCGCACAAGCCGGCTGCGGTGCAAAGGCCGAGCCTGTCAATGCGCATGAAATCTTCAATGATTATGGGCGTGACGGGTCTCATTTCTCGAACATTTCTGTACGGTTTCAACAGGGTGGAGGTGAGCGGCCTGCAACGGTTCATCGAGCTCGTAGACAGCCGTGAGAGTCCAGAAAAGAGACAGAGGGGACTTCTTACTGGTATTCAACCTATAACCATGTTTCATATTTTTAGTTTCCGTAATTAACTATGCATATGCTAACTTTTGGCATGTAGTCTCCAATCATGTCAGTGTGTGAGTGACGCCCAACATGTCTTATACCAACTCGTTAATCTCACTCACTCACCCCTTCCTCTCTTCCAGTCTCGATGACCCGGTAGTATGGGGCGTCCTCCCCTTATCCTACGCCTTCAACCCCAACAACCTCCGCTGGACTTTGGGAGCCCACGACATCTGCTTCAAGAACCAACTATTCGCATCCTTCTTCACCCACGGCCAAGTCCTTCCCTGCCACCGCTCCAAACACTCCCAGCACGGCGGCATGTTCCAGCCCGCAATAACCCAAGCCATCCACCTCCTCTCCCGGCCTTCATCCCAACCCGCGCCACCGACCTACTCAACAACCGGAACCGACTCCGTTCCATCCCCAATGATCTACCCCAACTACCGACGACACAGCTGGGTTCACGTCTTCCCCGAAGGTCTCGTGCACCAGCACCCCCAAGTTGACCTCCGCTACTTCAAATGGGGTCTTGCCCGCCTGATCCTCGAAGCCGACCCCGTTCCAGATATCCTCCCCATGTTCATCGACGGAACACAAAGGTGCATGCCCGAGGATCGTGGCTTCCCTCGTTTCTTACCACGCATCGGCCAGAAGGTGCACATCTCTTTTGGTGAGGTGCTTAACTACGACGCGGTGTTCGGTGATCTAAAGTCAAAATGGGACGCCCTGGTCCGGAGAGAAACATCCAAGCCCAAAAAGTCAGGAGGAGCAAGATTTTTCGGCCTGCTAGGCGGCGGCAAGGACAAGAGCACAGTGCTTGAAGCGTCATCATCATCACCATTACAACCAGGCGACCTGACTCTCACGAGCGACGAGCTCAAGTACGGCAAAGAAGCGCAAGCAATCAGGATAGAAGTCGCACGACGGATGCGTCAGGAAATTCTCAAGCTTCGGAGGACGGCAGGGGATTATCCAGAGTCTGATCCATCTTTTGGGTTAGCGGAGACTTGGGCGCCCGATAACAAGATCGAGGCTAAAAAGTACAGGAGCAGGGTTGATGGAAGCAATATCAGTCAGAATTAGAAGAAACTGGGCCGGCGTTATTTTCTGTGTGCTTAGGAGATGAGTAAAAAAAATTAGTGAAAGAAGGATTTGTTAGTATAGAGCTCATTTCGAAGCGTAGCATAGAGTGTGCATAGCGAAGAAGAAAAACATGGTGAAAATCAATGCTATATTTTGTCAAACTACCAAGTCAAATGCGTTGTAAAAGTGTTATATATAAAAAATATTAAAAAAAAAAAAGGGGGACCAGTCAAGCCAGAATTCCCACACCTATTAAACATTAAAGAGAGCTGCCATGGTGGGCGGCCATTTCCAAACGTTAAGAAACACCAAGTCAAATTCCACCAAGCTTGAGGGAGATCATTCCTTCCTTCTTCGCATCTTGGGTTTTTTAATCACACCCCTTTGATACTTCTCCGTTGCGAACCTCTTTTAATTGCCTAGCTACAAACAAGCTGTCCCTACACAACCACACAGATCGTATGGGGTTTTCACTACATCTCTGGAGCTACAATAAAATATCGAGGGGGGAAAAAAGCCCCTGACGGTGGCCGTGACAGTCACCAGATGACTGAGATACCGCAAGGTGTATTACAAGTAGAAGTAATCCTCTGGAAATTTCTGTCGAAAAAAATTCGGTGCGTTTGCCATTGTGAACCTTGCGATACTCTGTCGTCTGATGACTCCATCGCAGCAGGCGTCTGACGAACGCACATGTCTTCGTCTATAGAAAACCACAACAGCCAAAAGTCTGATAACCAGGAAGGTATAGCAATGTTCGCCCGACTCCCGACTCCCGCCTCCCGGGTCCATACCCTGGAATTATCAGCCCCAAAGATAAAAAGTATCCCCCCCCCCCCCCGCGGGGGGGGGGGGGGGGGGGCGGCGGGGGCGGGGGGGGGGGGGCGGGGGGGGGGGGTGGGGGGGGGGGGGGGGGGGGGGGGCGT
>MU858814.1:410381-442808 GCA_033297175.1 Cladorrhinum sp. PSN332 | reverse complement strand
CCCGCCCCACCCCCCCACCCCCCCCCCCAAAAAAAAAACCCCCCCCCCCCCCCCAAAAAAAAAAAAAAAAAAAAAAAAAACCACGCCCGTAAAGCATGGCTACCAGTTGTATGGTAATTGGCACAAGATCGTTCATCGTCCTTCTATTTTGATCGAGACAGGAGAGCCGCTTCGTGCGCTCGCCTCCTCCGACTCGCAAAGCTTACCCAAAAGATCCGCTATCACCTTCGCCTGGTACATCCCCATATGTAACCAAATAGTCTCAACGATCCCTCGAGCCCAGTTCCGGTAATGAAGTGGGATCCCTGGAGCACACGCGGCCACCTTGATCTCGAACAGCAACGTAGGAATCCCAGCTATGCCAATCACGGCACCACCCTGCACCTTGTCGAATACCTGCCGTTGACTTTGATTCATTCTGGGGTGTCGGTAATGTGTGGGAACCGAAACGAGAGTGTCCCGTGCAAGGCGCACAAGGTTGCTCTGGGACAGTTGCCGCTGCATGGGTGTGACAATCGCCGAGCTGCTTACCGGAAACCGGTTGACACTTTCGAGCAGCAACTGGTTGACCATCGTTCGAGCCCAACGATAGTGATTCCATACCCTTGCAATGTACATATCCCAATAGACGTGATAACGGCCCTCAAAGACTGCCTCTGGGGGGAACAGCTTGTTATCCACACTCTCTTCAACGACAGCCCATAGACCCGTCTGTCGACGTTCCAAATCGTCAAGCTGCGTCTCTATAGCCAGAGCTTTGGCAATGAAGTCGGCAGTCTCGGGTTGACCATCAATAAACGGGCGGCTGCGCACATATGCTGCCAGCTTAACAAATTCGACAATCATGCCGATAAGTTCTGCTGAGGGCTTATCCGCCGGGGAGCAGAGATTAACGCTCATTGAAACCCATTGTGAAAAGGGGCCGGGAAGAACTCCTGCGCCCGACTGAAGCCCGGGTTGCGATGGTATCAAATTCAAGGGCTCTGGAGATGCGAGCAGCAGAGATCCAAATATTGATGCCACCATGGAGAAGCATAGCTGTAAGAGGCCGCGCAAGCCCTCGGATTGCGATTTGTGAAATGGAAGAAAACTTGTTAGTATTGCGGCGCCACCCATAATGTGTGTTCGTGCCGTGGCTCCGGTTTTGTTGCCACGGACGACCTGGAAAGGTTGTCAGCCAATGACTCTGCCAATCATGGTGCTATTAATCTCAGCAGCTCACCTCGAACATGGCCATCATGACCACCGCACGAAGGATGACTTCGAGATCGAGACCTGAAACATCTTTACCCGTGATAGACGTTGACATCTTTTGGAGCGCAAGTCCGTAATGTTGCCCAGCCAAAGTGTCCATCTCCTTGTCACCATTGATATTCGCCAACCCGGCCAATCCCACGGCCGCCATAATGTTACGTGTTGCTGGCGCATGAACCCATTGTAACCCCCGCAGCTCCTGGCCAGCTCTTGGCTCATCCGGGAGTCCTATAACATAGTGTTCGATGTAGAATTGAATAGCCTTGTCGACCGTACTGGCAGGGATATCTTTGATCAAACCTTGCCCAGGGAGCCTCCCTTTCTCTACTTTGACCAATGGTTTTGTTGAAGTGGGTGACCAAAACCCTTGTGAGGAGTGCGCAGTGCGGGCCGACACTGGGGACAATGACGAGGGTGGTGAGGAGGAGGAAGACGATGACGAGGATGAAGTTGACGAGGTTGGTGAAGACCCGGAGGGCTCACCCGGCTCGGATTCCGCCGGCACTCCCCATTGAGCATGCGCTCGCTTTATGACCTTGCTGCTTTCATCCCGGAACATCAACGAGAGCTGATCTCGATAGCCAGGACACTGCTTGCCAACTCGAACGCATTGTGCGCATTGGGGTCTAACCTTGTCGCACTGATAGAGAATGACCCGTCAGCAAGTGGCACCCTTTTTGTTTTTTTACCAAAAATTACACCCTCGCCCATCCAATTGACTGACGTATGGCCTTGAATGGGGATTTGGACTCGGCAACAGGACCCGAACGTGGGAACCTTGATGGAAGGCCTGGGCCAATCGATCTCTGGGCATTGAAAGCTTACCTTTATTCGTCTCGTTCGACAACTCTGGCAGCCCTGAGATGCTTTGCCGCAATACACCATGGTTGCTTTCTGGTCTGCTCAAAGTGAAATCAAAATCCAGAACGGGTATTCAGCTCGCAGCCCGCATCCCCGCCCGCGCGCTTGTTTGCTATGTGTTGCTCCAGATAACGGCGGGGACTCGAGGAGTAGTTAACCGAGGAGGGAAACCAGATCGTCAAAAGGCAGAAAGCGAACGGCAAATGGCGGCCAGTTCCATACCCGTCGGGAGTGCTGTTGTCGTATCGGGCAGGTCACATTCGCTTGTGCAACTTCAACGGTGCGAACATGGCGTTTCAATGCAGAAAATATGGCTGAGACAACATTCTTTTGACAAAGATTACTAAATAAGGAGAAACGGCCTTTGGACAGCGAGGTTTTCCTCCGTCTCCCGATGGGCGTGACTGGACTGTGGGCGGGGCAATCAGAAATCAGGCCAACAAGACGATTGCAATTTGAGAAATGATTTTAAAATCCATGAGCGACGGGGACCAGAGCAGCTTGGATGGCAGTTGATGTGGGGAGATGCTTGGCTCTAGGTTGACTTGGGTGGTTATTTTCACAGTTTTGTGCTTCCAGCAACCAGCCAGAACCCAGAAAGTGGCCCGGCACTTGACCAGAAATCGCAAAATCAAGACCTGGGCATCTGTTGTGATTTCATGTGCTTCTTCCTTCAGCTTCCCCGCCATGCCGTGTTTGGATCTGATGTGTGGTGTAGAAGTACTCGGTACATTTAACCGTTGAGCATCCTGTGGGCCGCATGCTAATGGGTACGTGGAGATTGTATCCGGACGCCTCGAAATCCTGTGGAAATTACTTCCAACTCTTCGGTGACAACCAATCGAAGACTAACATGGAGCAAGCTCTGTCGCAAGCGCTTTGGTAGTCATTTGAATCATTTAAAAGTCCATGAAATTGATCGCATTCCCTAATAACAACCACGGGGCCCCATGTCATGTATCAGGGACATACAAGCCAAGGTCTGTCTGTTTCCCAATCTAGAAATGAAATGGGATTTCCCCAACCGCCGAAAGGCGCCTCGGTCGTTCTTGTGGCGTGCACAGGCCGCCCGGGGGGCTGCCGCCGGCAGCACTAGCGCCCGTCGGGGGTGGGGCGTCGTTACTGTGTTGGTGGTGACACTGATCGACAGACAAATCCGATGGGGATTCGATGATGAGCGTGATGAGATGGTGTGAAATGATAAATCTGATCATAAAACAGCAATTGATGAGCATTGGCTTACCGACAGCCTATATCTGGTACGATCAGCACACAAAGGAAGCAGTGAAGGACCTTCCAACTTGGTACTACATCGCCGACCTGCAGGCTGATACTGGATACTTCCTACTGCTTCGCCTGCTACCTATAGGGAAGGCTGAATGACGGGTGGAAGCTCCGGGGCCCAGGGAAGTGTAGGTGATCTACGATCCCCGCACTTGACGATAACTCAAAGTCGAATCATTGTCGATTTCGATGAATGGTAATTTTTGGCGGGATTACACGTGTAGGTATCCCTTGCCATCGGTATCGGACGGCGACAGCGGTGTGACAAGGTCACAATGCCACACCACCTATCGTGTGTGGGGGATTCTCCAACAGTGGTTAAGATTGGAGAATCGGGAGGTGCCGTCAACTAAATATCAACCCCTAGCCGAGCACCATGTCTGCTTGGAATCATCAAAGGTCGTTGACAGAATTCTTCCCAGCTCCATTCATTGGCGACACCGTCGGTCTGCCAGGTTCCTCTTATCGCCTAGCTATAAGGCTTGTTGGGCTAGATCTCGTATCAGTGACATGAGATGCCAGGGTCAATGGTCAGGTGCATGTAATAAAACTCCAAGGTCCCCTTCCCCAAGGTATCAGCTAATCCTGAGAGGGATCTTCTCCCAAATCTCTTGTTGCTGCAAATAGCCTCTTCCGTCTATGCATCAATCGGCTTCACCATGCCCAATTTTTACACAAAATAAAAGCGCTAACGATGAATGACCGAGAAAAGCTAGGCCGGAATTGCGGGAACCTGCCGAACGGGATAGACGTCCAAGTCCGGGTCCGACATTCCTAACGACTGATGTCCGAGACAAGGACTGGCCCCGGGCCGGATGAACAAGAACAGTCGCAATCCCGAATCTCGCTGCCCGCTCCTGTTAACTCAGGTCCTCACGAGTATTTAGAAGCTATAAATGCGGTACGGCGGGAATCTAAAAACTCAGAAAGAACCCGAGTGAATCTTTGGTTCACTTCATGATGAGAGCTTCGGCAGACACTAATGTTGACAAGTGCGAAGTGCTACTTCCAGTGGCACCTGTCTTTCTTGAGCTTGGGCGCGAATGGCATTGTCCGTGGGTTCCGCACTGTGGCATTTTTATCAGTTTTTCTCCAGGCAACCTCTTGTAAACTGCCAAGATTGGTAGGCCATCTTTTTTTTTTTTGTTTTTTTTTTTTGTTTTTTTTTTTTGTTTTGTTTTGTTTCGCTGCGCTTCTCTCATATATTTTTTTATCTCATGTCTTGTGAGATATGTTTTGCAGGTGGCGATTGGTGGGTGAGAGGAGCTCCTGCCCAAGGCCGAACCCGGGTGGTGCTGTCACCCAAGGAAAGTTCCGTCACTGAGAGCAGTTGTGTGGGGGCAGCAGCCCGAACTTAACCAAGGCAATTTTCTGCTGAGAACAATATATTGTTCAAAGTTTCGCGACGCAGAAGCCGCGCACCAGCCCGATTAATTATTCCTTCTCAAACTATCTACTACCTTCCCACCGCCCCAACGACGGAGGAATTGCAGAATTGCCTTTTTTCTCCCAACGAGTGGTATTTGCAGCGGTATTCCATCTCTCCCACCAAAGGTACATCATCCATCTCCCCTCCATCCAGAGGTGCTTGCAATCGCCGCGCCCACCTCCACCTCTCGTTTGATCAAACAGAGAGACCGGTCCCGGATATCCATCTCTCAGACCTGGAGACCCGCTTCCTAAGAGTACGGTGCTTGCACCTTCAATTTCATACCTGCCCACCTATGCTCCTCCATCGCCATCATCGAGCTTCATCTCGCCACACAGCTGCTAACATCCACCCCTCTTTTTAGATATAAATTCAGTTGCGCTGTTGTCCCCACAACACCCCTCCTCCTCCTAATCAGGCACCCGAATTAACCATCGAATTCGAGCGACCATGGCGACGAACGGTAGTGTTAATCACCACGAGCAGTATGCCACTGCACCCCAGGCACCTGAGCAGCCGCCGGCATCTGAGCAGCCCACTACTGCCGAGAACACCAAGCCCGACTTCAATAAGGACGAGGTTAGCTGGTACTTCGTCGAGCAATATTACACAAACCTAGCCAAGAACCCCGAGAAGCTTCATGTAAGTTCGCGCAGTTTTCCGCCTGTCGAATATCTCGGTAATTGACTCGTTGGACAGCTCTACTACGGGAAGAAGTCACAGTTCGTCTTCGGAGTTGAGACCGAGATTGCCACCATCGCTGTTGGCAGAATTGTAAGTATTAAACCTTCTGGCCATAGACTCGTCCTCGACTAACGACCTTCAAGCCCATTCAGGAGCGGATTAAGCAGCTCGACTTTCAAGATGCCAAGGTGCGCGTTTCGAATGTGGACAGCCAGGAGTCTGGGGACAACATCGTCATCCAGGTAATTGGTGAGATTGCCAACAAGGGTGGTGAGTCCAAGAAGTTCGTCCAGACTTTCGTGCTCGCCCAGCAACCATCTGGATACTTCGTTCTTAACGACATCCTCCGCTACATCCTTGATGACGTTGCAGAGGAGAAGGAGACCGCTGCTGAGCCTACTGCCCCTGCTGAGGCCGAGGCTGCCCCCGTCGAGGTTGAGGTAGAGCAAAAAGAGGAGGTGGCTCCTGCGGAGGAGACCACCGAGAAGGAGGAGGAACCCACTGAGCTCGACGCTGCTGCTGTTGCTCAGAAGCTCGAGGAGACCGTCGAGGAGCCCCCAATCGCTGCTGAGGTCCCGGCCCCTGAGCCCGTCGCCGAGGTTCCGGAAGAGAAGCCTGCCGAGGAGGAGAAGGTTGAAACCCAGCCCGATGCTGAGAGCGTTGTCGAGGAGATTGCTGAGGAAGCTGCCACCAAGCCCGAGGAACCAGAAGCTCCCGTCCCTACCCCAGCACCTGCCCCTGTTGCTGCTGCACCAGCCCCCGTTGCAGCCCCTGCTCCCGCCCAGCCCGAGAAGCCGAAGGAGCCCCCCAAGCCGATGACCTGGGCTAGCCGTCTGGCTGCTGCTTCTGGGCCCAAGCCAGTCATCCCTGTTATTCCTAAGACGGCCACGCCGCCTGCTCCCGCTCAGGCACGTGTCCCAGCTCCTGCTGCCGCTCAGCAGCCCGCCTCGACCGAGACTTCCCCGGCAGCCGCTGCTACCAAGGAGCAAGGTAGCGAGTGGCAAACCGCTGAGACCAAGCGCCAAAGCCGTATTCAGCCCGTAGCTCCCGCCGTCACCGAGGACAAGGGCACCATGGCATACATCAAGTATGTCACCGATAAGGTGAAGGAGGATGAGCTCAAGACTCTCCTTGCTAGCTTCGGCGAGCTGGCGTATTTCGATATCAACCGGCAGAAGGTATGTTAATTGCTGGAAAGTTTCTGAGATTATTGCTAATGTTTCTTTTTAGAACTGCGCGTTCGTTGAGTTCAAGACCCAAGCTGGTTATGCTGCCGCTGTTGGCGCCAACCCCCACACCGTGAACGGCGAGAGCATCGTTGTTGAGCAGCGCCGCCCCAAGGCCAACGCGTACGGAGGTAGCAACTACAATGCAACCCGCGGAGGTGGTTCTGGAGGCCGCGGCAGCCGGGGCGGATATGAGCCCACTCGCTCTGGCAGCCAGGGCCGTGGCGGCTTCACTGGTCAGGGCCGTGGCCGTGGTGGAGCTCCTCGTGGTCGGGGCGCTGCGCAGGCTGGAGCTGCTTAGCTGGCGACTCCGGTTCACTAATGTCCAAGACTATCCTCCTGGTCTGGAGTAAAAATACCGTCGAGATTCCACTAGCATTTTATGACAGGAGTTGAGGAGGAGGGCTGTTATTCAATTGGTGCGTGCGTCATGGAGTAACGGGGTTTGATTAGTTAGGAAAACGGAAAATGGCCAAGAATCATGGTTTCTTTTTAATGGCAACGCAAGACGCTTTTTGTTACTGAAAATTGGGGTTATGGGCTGTGTATTGTGTGTCTGGCTGTCAATTTGTTTGTTTTATCTTGTGCGTTCTTATATTCGTGGCTGGATTTTCTGACTGGCTGTTTGGAAGGATGCATATATGTCTGCATCTCATTGATGAGATTTTTCTCCAACCCCCCCCCCTCCCCTCCCCCCTTTCCTCCTCAACAGTCTGAGGATAGATGTCATATTTATTCTTATGTCTGTAGCTGGAGCATGTGAGGGAAGCAATATCATGTATACACTAGCTAGACACGGGGAAGGGTGGGAAGTGTAGGTACTTGGGCTCAGGTGATGTGGGGTTGAAAGGTATGAAGCGATTTAGTTTGTCCAAAGGGCTACAGGGAAGATATTAATGGTTAGAGTAGATGATTGAGATGTCATGTAAAAAGTCTTTGGCACGGATGAAAGGGTGATGAACACAAAAAATAAACATGTTGTAGATTATTGGTTTGGTTGTTTTGTGATGATGATGTATATATATATATATACATATAAGCAAGAGGATTGAACTGATGGGTGGTGAGTTTTGAGGTTTGTTTAGGCGAATTTTACAACCAATTTTTTTGGGGGGTGAGTCAGGCAGGTATTTGGGATTGAATATATGGGTAAGTAAGTGAACTAAAGACGAAGGAGAGATTGAAAACGCTGGGGAATTTTCTCATATGATACAAATGGAGAATGAGAGGATTGATTGGTATGAATAGGCAGGATGATGGAAGCGCGGAAGGGTAGATAAAAGTATGAGAGGCATTGAGAGAGAGAGAGAGAAAGGGTATACATGTATGTAATGAGTGGTTTTAAATGGGGATTATGGTTTATGATGATGATGGTGATGATGATGTTTCAAGATGATGAAGCTTTATGGTTGGGTATTCTTGAAAACGGGTTGTCTCACTGAATCGATGATTACTAGTAAGTAAAGACTGAAGAACTGACCCGTGACCTTTACATATGTATCAAATAGTACATAGCAGTAATAAGATTCGAGTGCTTCTTATTTGGATTGTGGAGAGAGATTGAGATTTGTGGTCATGTCCTATCCGATAGCCGTTGGGTGAGTTGTGTATGCTGAGAATGGATTTATGGTGGCGAGATGGATATCAACGAATGGTTGAGGAGAACTGGATACTGCACATGTATGTATGGCTTGATCACGATGTGACATGGTGTTTTGTGTGGCCTGTGATATCTATTCGTGGTCTGTGATACATATTCATGCTGTGAGACCATCTTGACTTACGCAAGCCAGGGCCAGATTTTGGGTTTCAGCAGGGAAGACAGGGTGCTTGGTGGTTGTGTGACATGTTGTTGGGGTCGTGTTCTGGCGTTTGCGTTGAGTTTGGACCAGCGAAATGCGTAAAAATTGAAAACGGGCAGGGAGGTGGATAGAATGATGGGTAGAGAGACGTGCAACCTGACGGAGATGTGTAGTGTGGCGAAAGATAGGTGGGTGATGAGATTGGGTAGACTTCTAGGAGGAATGTACATATCGGGTACTTTACTGTTGACAACAGATAGTCCTTCGTGGTTAAGTGAGGACCGAGAATACTTTGGCAAACTTTTTTTCTGTCTCCATGTCTGATTTGTTTCTTGACGCCAAATCCCGTCCTTTTCAATGCTGAGAATATCGATGATGATGCAAAGTCAAGCGGAGCAGTGGTGAAGCTTGCTGGTCCAACGCCCAGGGCGAGGTCAGTCGGGAGAAGAGGGCCAGGCTGAGGTGTTGTGTGCTTAATAACACGAAAAGGGGATAAAGTGTTGGTCAAGAGGAGGTGGGAGAGGTCTGGCACAGTGTGGTTATACAAACAATAGCCTGCGGCATGGTTATTTATCTCCTTCTTGTTTTATCTTTACTGTTGATAATTTGTGTCGCTGTTCAGGTTGGGATCTCGCAGTTTGCCTCCCCTTTTCTAGGGTCCAGACCCAAGATCATGTCAAGCGGGAGGATCATGTCCTGTCTACACGAAACATCCTTTCAGCTGAACTCCAATGGAATGTAATGACGTCTGACCTTGACAGCAAGAGTGTTTCTTGTGCTGCGTGGCTGCAGGGTCAGGCCCCGCTCAGACACTGTACGCCTTCTCAATCTTCTTTGCCCTGAAGGGGAGGTGGATGAAGGCTGAGTGGATGTGTAACACGGTCGAGGCATGTTCCAATATCGTTTGTCTCCATCCCACACCTGACAGTTGTCACTCGGATGGAGAAGAGGGAAGTGGATGTTGTTGGTGACACACAACCTGCCCGCCGCCACTAGCACCCCCCTGTCCTGACGATCGTTGCTGCCCCTGGGTTGATACCGCGAGAAGCGCGCCATGGACTTGTCACAACACTTGATGAGGGATCTTCTGAACGCTCACGAGGATTCGTGTGACTCCCACGGCCGGACGAAGTTGGCTTTGTGGGTTTAGTTCGAGATGACATGCATTCTCAATGCCTTCTGAACTCCCGCGCTCTCGGCAACTCGTGTGCCGTAGTCTGTTTACTAGTGTATGGTGTGTCGGACTCGCTCGGTCCATGCTTCTTTTATCAGTTACGCCATAGATCCCGTCTGCCGCAGATATACGCCTAGTGTATTTGTGGGTAGTAGTGTAAAATGTCATGGTGATATCCGTCGCCCGATAACCCTTCACCCTCCACCTTCCACATGGCACATGGTGCTTTATTTCTTTCTTGATTCTGCTCCATCTCCCGAGGCTGTGTGGGGGGACAGGCGATGGCGGCAAGGCCTGGAGAGAAGAACGTCATGATTGAGTGATATCTTTTTGGCCGGCCCGACCAAACCCAACCCAACCCCCTCCAATAGTTTCTTTACTCCGCTGGTCGGCGTGGTGGTGATATGGCGTTGGCATTGGCCACAAAGTGAGGAGATGAGATGCAGAGAGAAGAGGTTCAAGCAAGCTTTAAAGATCGGCTTGGCCAAGTGCAGACACCGAACGGGCTCGGTCACGCAGCGGGAAGAGAAGCTCTCATTCTCCCAATCCGCTCTCTCGGCACCAAAAAAATACGCTCAGATGAAGATGTTCTTTTGTGTTTTCAAAGGACGCGCGTTTCCCCGTTTCTGTCCCCAGATGGTCTCCGCTACCCCATACCTTGATGGGCAGCACAAACCTGGTGAAGTTGTATTGTTATAGGTAGCAATCCGGGAGGTGGGAATGGGCACGCGGTTTCGAAACCTAAGCGCGCACTGGCGGGACCCGGGGAAGAAGGGGAATTATTAAAAATCATGCGAGTCCGTTATGGACTTCTTTTCATCAAAACGTTTCTTTTGCTTGGTGTCGCCTTCCTTGTCTGGACTTGTCGAGGCGATCAACCATTCATCATCACCCCCCTGATATCATGCTTACCGGAGTTTTTTTTGACATTTTTCGTTTCTTCTCGCTTCAGTTCTTGTCGGTGTTTCCGTAAAAATGGGCAGATAACGTGTGCTCCGGTTCAGTTCCGTTTGGGGACAGAAAAAAAGAGGACGAGTGGGCCAATCCCAGGCAGAGACCAGAACACATCGTGTTAGGAGGGCCAAAGGGGTGCATCCCACCTTCCTGAATGGTACACCCATACTATAAGTGGCCCACTTGATTTCCCCACCCAGACCTTTGAAGGAGGAGGTGGGAAGGTGCCAGTTGGGTCATGGTGGTGCACTGGTGATGAAATTTGCGGAATTTGCAGATCAAATTTTCCCCCGAATTATTCAGGAAACAGGAAGGAATGGCCCCGTTGTTGGTATCTTCTTTTGACTTTTTGAAGTTCGATTCTGTTAGAAACCTGAGGATTTTCTCAGCTTGCAACCTGCCAAGTTCAGCTTGTCCCTCCTCTTTCCATCTCGTCCCGCGTGCATCTGCCGTCGTGTGGCGAGAAAAGAGGTACCGCGGCTTATTGCCCGTCTTGTTGCCTTCTAGAAATGGTTATCGACGGAATGTGTGCGGCACGGGTTCCAGCTCAACCAGCAGTATCCTCGGAGAGAGCGAGAGAGTCTGGGTGTCTGGTTCTTCTTTTTAACCACAGACACAGCAAGTGATCTCGGCCGCTAAATTATTCATCACCCCCGGCACATGCTGCCCCATCATCGGCCCCATCCCCCATGGCGTTCCTCCTCAACCACCTACCCGGAACAGTCTAGCCCAACATGCGCGGAATGCGTGCCAGGGGCCCCTGCTGCACATGGTGATTGGCGACGTCCCGACAAGCCCCCGGCGTTGTGCGCCCATCGGCCGACAGGGCTCGATGGTCTCGACAGGGCATCGACAGATCATCTCGTCGACACAGACCAACCCTCCTACCTATGTAGGTAGGACCTGAAGAGATTGATTGATTGATGAGATGAGCACACACAAGACCCACCGACCACCAAGGTACATACATGTACACTACACACATCGAACCACATGCACCCGAATGGCGGGAGCAATATATGCCAGACGCGCGGGGAGAGGAAACACAGATCCAGTCGGGTAAAAGAGAGTCAGAGACAGTAATATGTCAAAGGCACAAGATCCCGTTGTTGCCGATAGGTAATAGGTATTTCGATATTCTGAGCAGAACAAAGGTGGAGATCCCCCCGGCACCGGGACTCCAGGGATCTGGGTGCCTTAATTCACTGGTTGTGCCCGGGGTCCCAGGGTGGTTTTCAGTTTTCAGCCCCTCAACTGTTGCCAAGCAGACTCACTGGCACATCTTCCGCGTTCCCGTCATCTCTATTTCCATCCATTCACTCGTCTCTTCCTCTCTCAACAAACATACAGACAATACTAGCGTCGGCTTGTCGCAGTCCATTCATTACATTTTTCTTTCTCTGCCCATCTGAAGCTGGACTTGAACAAGACGACCACAACATATAACAGTCACTACCCAGACGTATCCCTTTTGAGTCTTCTGCGCCTCGGCTTGCTTTAGGGGTGTGTGCTTCATATGCTAAGCTTTCCCACCTTGGCACTCGCTCCACCAATCTGCGTCTTGACAGCAGTCAGATTCACCACCGGGTGAGCCAGCAAGCAAGGACCAACTGGACGGAAAGAACAGCTTTATTCTCGACGACTCCAAGTGCGCCCGGGGTCCCACACACCTGAGCTGCCACTCACTACCCGGGGCGTTGGTGATCATGCCGGTGGAGAGGGATTATTTGAGGTAAATAAAGGAGGGAGTCATCGACGACAGGCGACAGCACACCGACAACAGATTGAAAGCGATAGGGAGTGGGGGAGGGGGGGAAACGGTCGAAATCGTTGTTGCGCCGCAGCTCGCTTGCAGGAAGCGGGAGCGGCAGCAGTAACAACCCGGGACACCTACCAATCAGATTATCGCTCGTCCCATGGCGCGAAGTCCCAGCGATGCCGTCTCCCAGTTCAGTGGCGTCCCCAGCGAGGCGCCGTCGGGGCGCCAGCGTCGCATGTCGATGGAGGAGGACATGTTCTACAGGGATGTCATGACTTCAAGGCCGGCCAAACCACCAAGTTATGAGTCGGCCATGAAGGCAGCATTTGCTGCACAGAGAAGGGAGAGGCAAAACACAGGTTCGTCGCGCAGAGTGCCAGAGGAGAGGTTGCCGGCATATTCATCCAATGTGAATATCGAAGGTGTGTTTATGCGAAAGATGGAGATTGAGGAGGTTAATAAACGGGCCGAGTATCGAGACTGGAGGATGGTTTACGTCGAGCTCAGGGGGACAGCGCTCAATGTGTACTCGGTCAAGAAGGAACGCGGGTGGTTCTCGAAAAACCATGACGGACCCGACATTGCGCCAGACAAGCCGCCATGGGTGAAAAAGTCGTCGCTTGAGAGGAGTTATAGTCTGCTCCACGCGGATGCGGGTATTGCCGCTGATTATAAAAAGTGGGTTTCAACAATTCAGGGGAAAGATGTGGGTTGGGGTTTGGTTGACAACGGAGAACTAACATTGAGACTAGACGGCGCTATGTCATCCGCCTGCGGGTTGAAAATGACCAGTTCTTATTATCATGCATCGAACTTGGGACATTTGTCACGTGGCTCGATCGGATATTCGCTGCAATTAATGTGGCCGCTCCGATCGATGATCGGCAGTTTCCTAGGGATTACAGCATACCGCGGCTCCAGAGGATACGATGGTTACGAGGACAACGACCAACACCCGATAGCGCCCCTATCTTTCAGCGGTTGACCGAGGTGCAGCGGCGAGAGAGCGACGAGTTCGACAGCGAAGGTGAAGGGGAGGGTGGTGAACCACCAGATCAAGACCATCACCATTACGACGAAGGAGGAGGAGGAGGAGGACCCGGTATTGGCCTGCGATATGAGCACCCGATTATAGGGAGGTTATCGACCACGTCTTACCCGAATGAGAACGTTGACCCCGATACCGGCAAATGGATACCACAACATCCGTGGACCGTCACGCATGACCGATTGTACGCCCGGCTGTGTTATCAGGTATTACTGTTCAAAAGCCCACGAAAGAGCCGAATGATGGTTACCCGGGGCAAGGAGTACTATGTCGACTGGGAGTCTGGGCGAACCCTAACGGTGCTTCCACCGGCATACGGCGAGACCAACATCATGGGCCCGTGGCAAGTCATCCATGCCGAGAACCGGAGGATATAAACACCCCACCGGCTCATTCTTCTTCCTCTCTCATCGTCTTTTTGCATATATTATTTTATTTTTGCTTGATACCAAGAACCGGAGTTTGGAGGGGGGGGGGGGAGCATTGATCTGTGGCATTATACACACGACATAAAACATACCGACTGGACCAGTCTTTTTTTCCTTATATTCTATCTTTTCTAATTTCCTTGATATCCATCATGTTGCGCATACCTCTTTTATTTTTATTTTTATTTACTGAGCATGCCGTTTCGATGACGAGATGGCAAAGAGCAAGCAACAATAGCAGGCGGGATGGTATGGCAGGCAATTGGCGGGCGGACTACTCGAAAGCATCTTTCTATTTTTCATTGGTCTATTATACCACGAGTTGATTGAAATGGGGGGAGGAAAAGTCAGGGATATATATCCGCCCTTTGGGATAAGGGTTGTATTTTTTTTTTCTCATTATTGGCTTCACTGTTTCCTCGCTTTGGATCTTTTTGGTACATGGCATAGCAATCGATATATACCCGTAATCCGAGATTTGCCAGTTAAACAGAACTTGTTAAGCCTTGAGGCGCTCATGGGGCAGCTATGTAGCACCTTTCTCGATGTTGATCTCTCGATTAGGTGCCAAGCCAGCATTTCCATCTATCTAAAACAACGGCCAACAGTATCGTCATTTGAACATGTTGGAACCGATCGCATCCTAGGCAACACGAGGTGAAATATTTCATCGAGCCACGAAAACCGATGAATGCGTATGACAGCAGGAACCTCTGCTCTGGCGCCCTGAGCTTTGGTTTCTCAAAGCTGAACCAAGCATCTCAAACCTCACAAAGCCTTTCGAGACCAAATCTTGGGCAGAAAAAAGATTGTGGGCAAAGATAGTTAGCATCATCATCATACCCTCTCCCTCCCCTTCAAAACCATCTCTATATCCCCCTCGGCCCCCCTCGTCTCCTCCGCAACCTCTTCCATCAGTTCTTGTCCATCTTCCCCTCCAGCCAACACCTTATTCGCCCCTTCCAAATCCTTCACCACCCTCTCAACCCCCTTCAGCATCCCCTCCATCTCGGCTCGCTGAGCTTTGATCTCGTCAAACAGTTTCAAATTCCCTTCCCGAGCATCCCTTAACCTACCCTCCAGTCCTGTTTTCAACTCGGCGGCTCCTTCCCTTAAATGCGCCTTCAACACAGCATCGGCTGGTAAAGTGTGCGGCCTACCACCTCTTGTCAGTTCACATCACATCGCATCGCATCACATCATAACCCCATCAGTGATTTTTTTTTTTAAAAAAAATAAAATAAAAAATTGGTTACTTACGGTACAGGCTGCGTCGCATTTCCGGCTCCCTCTCGTCGTTTTGCCGCATCGGCCAGCAGGCCCTCGAGCTCGTTCAGCTTGCGCACGACGTCCCTGCTCTCCAGGATGCGCTCGAACTCCCTGTTCCACAGCCCGCCCAGCCTGTCGACCATCTGCCGCTGGACGTTATCCAGCGTCCCCGGCGCCTTTGCGGCTATCGTGGGGAAGCACGACGCAAAGTTGGCCGGCGATGACAGTTTGTCCAGCGTGTGCTTGGCTGCTTGTGCGAAGAGGTTTTGCAAATACGTAGCGCGGGGGCCTGGGACGACTTTTTCTTCCGCTGGTTGTGGTTCTGGTTCTGGTTGGTCCGAAGGGACTGGGTCTGAGGGTGCTGGGTCTGAAGTAGGTGGTGCAGCTTGTGAAGGTTGTCCTGCTCGTGCTTGTGCTTGTGCTTGCAGTGGTGGCGCATTTGCCATCTCGGTATCTTGATCTTGACCTTGACCTGGAACTGGAACCTCTGAAGCAGGTGCAGGTACGGGTGGGGGGTCTTGGTCTGTTGACATTTTGTGGTTTTCTTTTCTTTTGCTGTTCTATTGCTGTTCTTTCCGCTGTAAAATGGATTTCGTTGTCAACAGTATTCTGGGGACGTGAAGAATTATCGTAAAATTAAAAATTGCCGAGATCTGATCAATTATTCGTCGTTTATAGTAATTAGCTGTCACAATTGATGGATGCGATAATTCCAAGACGCGTCGTCGGTTCGCGTCCCACGGCGCGGCGGCGGTGGCAGAGGCGTAAAGTGGATGTGGGTTGGGGTAATAAATATATGAGCCATGCGGACGCGGGGCATGTGGAAACAAGCTTCATCCAAGCTTGGCTTTTCCCCAGGACCCTGCTTTTAACTAAACAACGCCAGCCTGCGAAGCCAATGCATGGCGTTCTGTCAAAACCATTCAGGCTTCACTAGTTTCATGCACACATCATCGAACCCAGGAGTACCCAAAAAATGGAGTAGAAAAATAAATAAATGCATTATGTAAACAACTTTAAAAAAAAAAACCCCCAAAAAAAACCCAAAAAAAAACCAAAACAACTTGTGTACCTCCCTCCCTCCATTCCTTCGTCGTAATATAACTCCATCATCATCGGATCCATCCATAATCAGCGATGCATCTACAACCATATCTCATGCTTGTATGTACATTACATGTTATTCCTCATCATACCGGACATCCGTCAATCCATCCATCATTATAAGATTCCTTGAAAGAAAGCCAACAGAAATTCTTTTTCCGGAAAAAAAGAAATACCCCCAAAACGCCATGCCCGAAAATATATAGCAATCATGTCATGATGCTCATGATGATGATTTTGTTATCAGAAACCAAAAAAAAAAAAAAAAAAAAAACCCCCCCAAAAAATCATGTATGATCAACCGACGAAGGCGGTTGTCTGCTCCCATCCCTCCTCTCCAGTCTTCTCCGCGCCCGTCTCCTGTCGGCCGCCGATTCCACGGTTGTAAGGCTTTCCATGCCACTGACAGTGTTAGCCACTCCCCCGGCCGTGTGTCCCGTAACTGTGGTATTATCCGCTAGAGTCGACCTCGTCGGATCAGGGCCCAGTCCGGCGGCTACACCAGAAGGTCCCGCCTGTTGAGCGGGACCAGAGTAGTACGCCGAGTCCTTGCCTCCTTGTTGTCTTCTACCCCCAGCAGCAAAAGCGGGATTGGGAGGTGCCAGTGGCTCGCCTGGGAACACACCGGGAGGAGTCACGCCCTGCTCCGCCCGCTGCTCAGCAGCCGTCTCGGCTCTCCGCTGACTGGATGATCGGGTCCGAGCGCGGTCGCGTTCTCGCCGATACCGCCTGGTCGTGGGAGTGTCGGTTTCCGAGCCACTGCTGACAGAGTCGTTGCGCCTCCGCCGCTCCTGTTCGCGCATCTCCTCATCTGTCAGCCTGCGCAGTGTGAAGTTGTTGGACCTCTCTGGATCAATTCTCAGCTGCAAGCTGGCGGCTGGGGTACCCCTCCTGCGGCGATCCTCTTCCTCCTGAGCTGCGAGGGCACTAGCTGTCGCAACTGCAGCGGCGGCCGCCGCTTCTCCATCGCGATACCGGCGACGACGAGGTGGTGAGCTCAGCGCATCACTGTCAGATTCCTGACGGAGGAACCCCTGAGGGTCAGGAGGCGTGGACGGCATCGAAATGCGGTCGTTAGAGAAGCCTCCAGGCGGAACAGGCGCTGGCGGAGCGCCCGGATGAGCCCCAGCGTAGGGAGGTGGCCCAGGTGGTCCACCGGCACCAGCAGGAACAGGCCTTATGCCCGGTGGTGCGGGCTCGTACGGCGTGTTTCCGCGAGGTTCGATGGAGGACTCGTCAGAAAACACTGAAGTTCCCGTCATGGTGGTCTGGGTCATTGTTGTACCCGTGACCGCTGACGGTTGCGGGGGTGGGCGATGAAGACGTCTTCTGGACCGCTCCCTAGTTGGGCTGGGGTAGCTGTCGCGCTTTGACTTTCTCCGACCATAGCGACGGTCATCTTCTTCCTCGTCCCGTCTTCTCTCCTCTTCGTCTCTCAGGCGCTGTTGCTCCCTTTGGTCTTGCTTATTGCCGCCGCCGCCCATCCTACTGGCCAACCAGCCTAATCCCATACCAGCAAAGAACCCCTTTCCGACACCAGCACCAGCACCAGCACCGCTACTCTTGCGCCGGCTCTCAGCCGCTCTCCGCGAGGGGCTGACGTAGGAAGAATAATCGGAAGGTTCAACAGTGCTGGCGAGTCTCGAGTTTCCCGCAAGGGAGCGCCGAGGAGGCGTCACAACTCGTCGAGGCTCAGAAGCGCTAATAGCTGCGGCAGCCGCGACGGGATTCGGTGCGGGCAGAATAGGCGATCTCGCCCTGTCTCGGGTGCTGGGCTTTCTGCGCATATCCTCCGTGATCTCGGTGTACTCGCTCTCGGTAAAATCGCTCCTGGGGCCACGTCCGCGGACTCTGCTGGGGGTCTCAGTCGAAACTGCCGAGTAATCATCATTCCTTCTGGAGTTCCCTCTCTTCATCATCTTGGCGGCCAAAGCGCCAGCTCCGATTCCAGCACCAGCGCCCATCAACTTGCTAAAGAACCCTCCACCTCCACTCGGGCCTCCCGTGCTCTTCCTACTCGGCGCAGGCTTGTCATCATAATAACTTTCCGTCATAACCGTAGTCGCGGGTCCCCTCGTATACTCGGACCGAGTGAAATCCGTCCTGGTGTACTCCGTGCCCGGACTGCGGCTGCGACTCCTGCTCCGACTCCTACTCAAACCCCTCTCAGTATCCGTCGCCTTGCTCTTCTGACTCCTTCCCCTCATCAAAGCGATCGCTCCGGCGCCAGCAGCCAACGGACCCAACCATTTCATCTTTCCTCCTTCCTTCTTGCCCTCCTTAACCTCGACCCTCTCCACATACTCGCCTCCGCCTCCTCTTCCATAGTCCCTATAATCCAGCACAAAGAACAGGGCCACCAAAAAGCCCATCCAAACCGCATACAATATGAAACAGTACTTGGGACTGCCATACAGCGTCAGCCCAAGCGGGACCTGAACCACACCCAACACTCCAATAATCCTCCCTCCCCATCGATGCAAGTGTTTCCTAAAGCTCCGTCCCTTCTTAATCTTCTTGATCAATCTGCCGCCCACAGCCTGGAGCAATATCATAACGTAAATGGCAACTCCAATTCCGTGATGCGGATTCGTCAAGTTCCTCGGCGGCCCGACAGCGAAGAAACCCAGCGCAAAGACGACGGTCGACAATCCAACTGCCAGAATCTGCAAGTAGATATGGTACCGTATCGCCGTCCCAGGTCGGTGGGTCCAGTACCGCGCCAGAAAGACTGCGCAGGGGATGATGAAGAGAAACGTGATGGCTGCTATCACGCCATGCCCTAGGATTAGAGAGTGGTACTGCGGGACTGTGGAGAATCGGTTGCCCATTCCTGTTTACATGCAAAAACACCAAGTCAGCATTTTTGTATTCCAAGCGACGGTGAGGATTCGGATAATCCGCTACTAACCATTATACCGCATAGTCTCAAAGTTCAAACCCATGAGATTGGGCAACAAGAAAGTATTCTTGCTGAAATCCCAAGTCCCGTCGCCCACGTGCAGCGTGTTTGACGCGTACGTGCTCGACCCCGGAGGGGAGAATCGGTCCCCTCCTCCTCCTCCTCCATCGGGCTCGTCTGCTGGCGCAGGCGCCATTGCTGAATTTGTCGCCGACAGATGCGCTGCTGTTGCGCTCAATTATAGGTACCGTGTGATGGCGCAAAATTCGGAAAATCGCTAAATCGCAAAATAGTCGACTGGAATGTGAGATCGTTCGTTCTAGATTCTCTTCTTTTCCTTCCGTCCCCAAAGAAACAATATGGCGGTGGGGGTATGTATGTACGTAAGTAGGTATTCGTCAGTTCGCTGGAATGGCGGGGCAACAACCTTGGTGGTGGGTGGACCAGGTTGTTTGTTGTAAATCAATTGGACGAAATACACTCCCGTGTTCTCGCAGCTTGTGCAACTGCTAAATAAATCGACCCGACCCGAACCAATGTTGCATACAAAGTTAAAGATGAAAAAAAAAAAAATGAAAAAAAACAAGGAAGTAGTGGAACAAGTTGCAGGAACAGCGCGGAGCGCGTGCAGCAGCAGCAGCAGCAGCAGAGAAAGCGCGGATTCGTTCGTCCCAACTGGAACTCCCAGCCCCCTCCAAGAAAACAGGAACCCACACCATGCAAAAACCAAGGAGGACCCTGAACGGGCTGAATTGTGGAAACATGCCCCATCACCACGGAAACCAACCACCCATCACACCCAAAGGAGCTTGGACTAATTACCTAGCACAGCCGCAACCCAACTAAAACTGGCTTAGCGTGCTTTGCTTCTCTCGCTCAGCTTTTGCTGGCAATTGACAGCTTCATTGGCATTTTTTTCGTCATCAGCTTTGTTGCATTTGTAATCCCATCGTGTATATAGATTTCGTCTGCATCTTCCTCACAACTTCATCATAAAAAACAACCCTTAGCCCCTTCTATCCGGTCGTGTGGTCGTGTGTTCATGCGTATGATTAGGATATTGTACATGAAAGCTGAGAAGAAAAAGACACCAAAAACGCTCTCTTCAGTCAATCAGTCCATCGTCAGTTTTGTTGATTCCTGAAACATAAGGTACTACAACAAAACACAACAAAACTCCTGACTGAAAAAAAGAGAGAAGGGAGGCAAGAAAATTCCTGTTTTGTCAACCCCTCCTTTATAAAAGCCTCCAACCAGCCATCCAGTCCCACCAACCCATTCTAAACAAACCCCATCCTTAAAAAGACATCTTTACTGCTGGAAGTAGAAGTTCTCATCGGGCGTCCGGCCGCGGATGAACTCGGGCTCAGTACCCTTGACGTAGATATCCTCAAACAAGATCTTGGGGGTGGCCTCGGGGTGAGCCATGGCCTCAGCGGCAGCGACCTCCTCGTTGACGTGGCTACGGGCCTCCTTGTCGATGGCCTTGAGCTCGTCCTCCTGAGCGACGCCCCACTCAAGAATGTGCTGCTTGAGGCCTGCAATGGGGTCGTTGGTGGACCGCATGCGCTGAATCTCCTCACGGGTACGGTACGTGGTGCCGGGGTCGGACATGCTGTGACCACCATAGCGGTAGGTAACGTACTCGAGGACCATGGGGCCGTTGTCCTCCTCGGTCCACTGCTTGCCATACTGGACGGCGGCCTTGACGGCGAGGACGTCCATGCCGTTGACTTTGAGACCGGGAATGTACTGGCCACGCTTGTAGTAGTCGGTAAGGGCCGAGGAGCGGGCAGCAGAGGTACCCATACCGTACTTGTTGTCTAGAATTCAAAAGTCAACCACCATCACTTAATCCACCTAATGACGATTGCACGCGAACTTACTTTCGCAGCCGAAAAGAGCGGGGAGCTTCCAAAGCTTAGCCATGTTGAAAGCCTCGAAAACCTGGCCTTGGTTGCTAGCACCGTCACCTGTGTCGTAGTATGTCAGTCCGCATTCTTCCCACTTTCACATACTATCCATGCGGTGCCATACCGTAGAGAATGACAGTAGCCTTCTTGCCGCCGGTGTACTTCTGAGCAAAAGCCAGACCAGCACCAACGGGAACCTGAGCGCCGACAATGCCGTTGCCACCATAGAAACCCTTGGCGAACATGTGCATGGAGCCGCCCTTGCCGTAGGCGATACCCTCACGGCGACCGAGAAGCTCGCCAATGATGGAGCGGACGGTGCCGCCGCGCATATAGGCGAAACCGTGGCACCGGTAAGAGGTAATCACATCGTCCTCCTTGTTGATCGCATGCTCAATACCGACGGCGACGGCCTCCTGGCCGACCGAAAGATGGCAGAAACCCCGAATCTTCTTCTCCTTGTATAGTCTGTCGGCAGCCATCTCCATCTGTCTGTTTTATTCCTAATGAGCCACCGGACCTCCCTCTCTCGTATCGAGCTTTTGTTTGCGATGGTGATAAGCATACCTGACAACAACCATATCCTTGTAGATCTGCTTGAGCTCCTTCTTGGTCACATCGAGGGTGTAAGGCGGGGGGTCGAGCTCGTAGGTCTCGAAGCTCTCATCGCTAAGGGTAACCTGGAATTTCTCATCTTCGGACTAGATAAGAGGGAAATCAAACCTTCGGTCAGCGACGAGGACGACGAGGACGACGATGGCGACGAGAAGTTGTTGGAGGGAGACAAGGTCTCCATCATCAATTGAATCAGGGAGGTGTGCATAACGGGCAAAGCAATCCAATGAGCGGTGGGTCCGAAAACACCTCATGACAGCTTATACACGACTCTTGCATTCTCTCCACTCTTGAATATCAAATCAAGTCCAACTCACCTGGGGAACGGGCTTCTCGACGTGCGCCGAAGCAGCATTAGTTGTGACGTTTCTCCGGGCAAGGGAGGCCGACGGGGCAACAACAGCAGTGCGCGGGGCAGCTGCACGAGTGGCGGGCAATGCCCTCGTTATCCGCGCAACTCTGGAGTACATCTTTTTTTTTCCCTTAAGAAGAGGTTTGATATATGTGGCGGAAATCGGAGGGGAGGGGGGAGGATAGAGGAGGGTAAGGGAAGGTTGAAAAAAGACAAGAGGTAATTGAAAAAAAAAGTTGAAAATGAGAAAGAGTAGAAGGTCCCGCGATGTCGGGAAAGTAACGCCGCCCGGGGGTCTGGGCTGCCACTGGACTGCTGGCACTTTTTTGCTGGTCAAAGTTTTGGCACGTTGGGGGTGCCAGTGATGCTTGTTGAACTCGAGCTAGCCTTCTTTTAGCGGAAGCATGGTTGGGGGCGCCAGGTCTCAGCTCCATCCGGAACTCCACAGGGCCAGCTATTTCGCGCGCTACTTTATGTGACAGCTACGGATCGAACCGATACCTTACAAGTGGAGCCTAGATGTCCGCCGGGCATCAAGAGATGGATCCGCAGGCATTTTTTCTGATAAAGTATTTTCTCCCAAGAGGAAAAACCATTCTCAATTCATTTGACTGTCGAGCGCAATTCCTGTTTGGATCGGACATTGGTGTGGGAAACGCCGTCAGCATCCCGGTATAAAAGTTTTGGTGCAACGTCAAGAAACCCAGCATCTCCGAACTCGCCGGGTTTGAGTGTCGGGGACTTGCTCGGAGTAACTACCACAGAATTTCCTAGATCAGATCCACAGGTTATCAACAGGTGAAGCCATGACAAAGATACATTCTAGAACACTTGGCCATGTCCAAGGAACCTACCAAGTACAGTTACTCACTTAACCCATAGGTATGTATCATGGATGATTTTGACGAATCCTTTCATCTCATTCTGAAAATCCTATTGCTCACTGTGCGTAAACTGATAACGCGCTTACTCCGTCCTCAATAATAGGTAGGTATCCGTTTCCCTCTTGCTCAGAATTAAGAGATCGAGAAAAGAAAAGAAAAACGGAAAAAAACATGATATCTTTAACAAAAGCAGACACCGACATCTACCCTTAACCAGAGAAGAGAGGAGACCCAGAGACCCAAACCCAACTTTCCGTGTATGAAAACCCTGTCGCGCCTCTCCATGCTCAACTTATATAACTCATTTTTAGGAAAGCAACAAGAACGCCATAACAATGTGTCATTGCTTTGCCATGGCATATCCTTCCACTTCAGCAAACTGCCGCCCCTTTCCTACACAGTGTAGGTTCAACTTCCAACACGAAGCAAATACTGTCTATCCTTGTTCCTTAGGTGCGTAGGTAAGGTAGGTAACGTATTCTGTTTTCCCAAATACGGATTCGTGCCGAGTCTGCCGTAATATCTGCCGTCTTCGCAATTGACGGGGTATGCGCAAAACCAAAATGAAAAACAAACAGGCTGTGTATGCATTCATGCGCTTTCGTGCTCTTCCGAACAATCAGTCTCAGTGCACGCTCAGCGATAGCGATGATAATCACTTGCGTAGATGTTTCTCCTATATCTCTCTGGAGCCGCCAAATATCGACATGTTCGGGCCCGTTGGCTGAAGCGGTGCTGTTGAAGGCCCAGCATCAGACATTTCCACATCAAGCATCCCGTTGCTGGTTGGGCCTCGGTAGTTGAGCTCGAACGCACTCAACGGGCGCTCCGGAGTGGGTGTCTCGATTTGGCGCTTCAATGTGGGAGTTGGTCGATCATTGAGCATTTCTTCTGGGGGTGAGAATGACCAAACCTATTCGCTACGTCAGCATTCGATATTCATGGCTTCATGGACTCGGTTCCGAGCTGCTTACCTCCATGACAGTCCGGCTGTTCTTTAGTGCCATCGCAACACACTTTTCTTCCTCAAAGGCGACGCGCCAGACGGCCTCGCCCTGCGTGATAAGCTCACGAACGAGATGGCCGGTCTTGAGATCCCAGACCTTCACCCGCCCATCACTGCCGCCGCTGACAACCCGGGTATCATCAAACTGCAAGCTGGTAACGCTGTTGTCGTGGGCGGCTAGCCTGTGGATTGGGCAGAACCTCTCAAGCGACCACACCCTGACGGATCCATCACTTCCTCCGGTGACGAGAGTACCGCCGCGCATCTGCAACTGTCCAACAAGGGACGTGTGGCCTTGAAGAACTGCTTGGCATTCACTAAAAAGGTAAAGGTTAGACGAAGATCCAACGACAAGGAAGGGCTGGTTCAGCAATACTTACCCAGTCTGAGCATTCCATATCCTTACGCTTGTATCCAGACTGCCAGTTGCTACTCTGAAGCCGTCGAAGGCAATCGCGTAAATTTGGCTGTAATGGCCCTGCAAAGTGTGGAGACACCGGCCCTCCGAAATGCTCCAAACTTTTGCGGTTGTGTCGTAGCTGCCAGACACCACAATGTCGCCCTTAATCTCGAGGCAGCGGACGCTAGCCTGGTGCCCTACGAGAACGTTCTTGCAGTGACCTGATACGATATCCCAAATCCTGAGCGTCGTATCTCTGGAGCCAGAAATGGCTGTAGTGGCATCTGACATCTTCAGACACCTGACAGTCGAGGTGTGGCCTCGTAACGTATGTCGGCAGGTGCTATTCATAAAGTCAGAGGATCTTTCCTGAAAAAGCACAATGAAACAACAAAGCTTACCCTTTTGGCAAATCCCATACGCGAACGTCCCGGTCGCATCCACCACTGACCAGAGTGTCATCCCAAGGAACCATGGCCCAAACTCCCATCACGTGGCCTGTCAGTGTCCTCAGTTGCTCCCCATTAGTATCAAATACGTGAATCCTGGCATTATCAAGCGCCACGATGATGTACTTTGAGGTGAGATGTAAACTAGTTACCACGCCGCCATCCTGAGTTATATTTTTGCTAATGTTGCGACCGCCGGTCCGCCATGCAGCATCGACAAGATATCGCTGTTTGAAGTGCGACTTGTACGACTTGAGCCTCGGTCGCGGATTTGTGTTACTCGTAAGAGACGCGGGTAACGACTCGGACATGAGCGCGCCAGACGAGTCGCGACTTGTCGAATCAGCCTCGCTCGAGGAGTGGGCATAGGATCCAAGCCGCGGAGGCTGGACCTCAGAAAATCGTTGGTAGTCGTGTTTCACGCAAAGGTTCTTCCAGGTCATATCATCACTCAGCAAGTCTCGCCATCTTCTCGACACCTGCGACGCACGAACAAGCACCTTCGGGTCATCAATGAAGGAAAGGATCTGGTAGAAGTCAGTTTTTTTTGGTTCAATATTAAAGGCATGAGAGATCAAACAGACTCTGAGGCACAACTCGTCTGGAAGTGTGGTGAATGGATCCTTCTTCAGCAACGGACTGACAAACTGATGCACAAAACTCAGCTGTTGGCTGGTGCATATGTTGAGCAAGTCTGCGAGCAGCCTGGTCCGCTGAGCACTGTTGCACTTAACAAAGTATTGCCGAAGGCCTGACAGGTAGTTCTCCTCGTCAGCTTCAGCGCCGCTCCAGTTGGGCCTCGAATGCGACGGCCCTGGTGATGCCGCTGGTGTGGGAGGAGGCGGTGGAGAGCCGGTAACCTGATCGAAGTCTGGTGCTGGTGTGCTCATGCTCGGCGTGGGTGGCCCCCTGGGGCGTTGTTGAGAGAGCTTGCGAGCATGATGTGTGTTGAGTGAGAGCTCCTCGTTAAAGACGGTTCCCCTGCGTTCAGAGAAGCCCGGTGGTGGATTGTAAGATGCCATCTTTTTGCAAAATTCGCGGTTAAAGATTTCCGTGTTCGTTTGTCTTTTCCGGGGCTCGAAACAAATATTTCGAGTTATTCGTTCTTATTTCGAACACGAGCCTAGTTTCCGCCGAGGATGGGCGGATTGCCGACTGCCCGAGTCGCGGGAGGTCGTGAGGCGCTAAACCGCTAAGACGTGACCTTTCTCGCAATCACCCGACTCGAAATTCGCCGCAGACCGTGCTCGACGGTAATAGGGCGAGGTATCTCAGAAAAAAAACAAGGTGTGCACGAACTGCAAGATGGTGATGACGGGAGAGGAGTGCCGAGGAGTCGTAAGGTAGGTTAGGAGTCGAGAGTCTGGAGTGGAAGCCGAAACAGGGAACAGTGACGAGGGCGCCGCAAGATCGAACAGGGTCCGGCAAGGGGGGATGGAGACGAAAAGGGTCGGGTCGCGGGTTGGCGCTTGCTAATCCATGAGAAAACCTCGGGCTCGGGACTCGACGACTGGACCGTTTTTCTCTAAGTCTCTAGCTTCAGTGCCATGGAGTGGATGAGATGAGGATTGGAGGAAAGAATCGAACGAAAAGAAAAGACAGAAATACGAGGCGGGAAGGGGCGTCCCTTTTTCCCTGAGCCACCACCACAAACCTGGGCAGGAGCGAGCCAGGCCGGCAGGGCCACCAGTGGCCATGCGCCCACCGTCGAATGAGGGGACAGCTTGGGTAACCGGGGGTTCGATGGGAGACGCCCCAATGCGACTTGTGCTGTGCGGTACCCGCCCTTGGGCCTCTCTGTCAGCGGCTGCCCCGCTAGAGCCCACAAGCCCACCACACCCGCCGGTGCTCCCCTTCCCCTCCACTTTGATGCGCCCGTTGCCCAAGGAGGTCGGTCAAATGGAGCCACGACGAGAGGAGGAGAACGAAGCCATCACATCTCACATATGGCGTACCTATCTAGCTGAGTCTGTGTGCCGGGACGGCTACTGTTTTACTGCCCGTATGGTGAAGTGCCTTTTTCTTTCTTTTTTGTCTAACTGATAAGTTACCTGGTTGGCACGGTTGGGTACCAGGTTTGATTGGAATTGGAGGGACAATCGATTTCGTCCAGTTCGAGTTCCAGTTCCGCGATCCACATCCGATCCCGCATTGATGAGAACGGTTGGACTCGGTGGGACGCAAACCGCGATCTCATCCCATCCAGACCTTGACTATATTCCAAGACTCTTGTATACAAGATGACCATCTAGGAATAGAAGGGCCCATCAGGTATGAAGAGGCAACCGAACTATTCGGGTATCTACTCCATAAACCGAGACAACTCGGCGTTTAGAACTTGTGGTCTCCCGTCAAAAGTTAGGTAGTAAGGGTTTTCCCCATGGTTGGAACGCTGTATTCCGTCCCCTTGCTCTTATGAACCTTGGGCCCCAATAGGGTGGTCACCGCAAGCAGCACCGTCCGATCACACAAAGGATCTTGTCTGTCTGGAACCCAAGGGGTCGATGGATCATAGGATCGACTGAGGGTGGGCTCTCAGCTTTCCCAAGCTAATCTCGGGGTATCATGCAGCCCTCAGATATAAAAATGTCAGGCTGCGCCGCTCTCCGCATGAAGCGCACGGCGGTGATCATTAGTCTGGCTGCATCAGCCCGCATCGAGAATTAGATTGCTCAGTGCCGAATTTTTCATGCTTTCTTTCTTTGAATCGATGCAGCGGTGTAGCCAGGTTTGCTTCTTAGAGAGGGAAGATCACTCGAGCCCTCCGAGCATACATATCGACTTATTCCGTACACACGGATGCCAATGGAGGGATAGATACACTGTATCCGCATGTGCCTATTTTCCTTGATCTCATGTCTGCTGAGGAGTGGCAAAGCACATTCGGCAGCTGGTTTTTTTTTTTTTTTGGTGTAATACGGGCCAGTGTCTAGACCTTTTGCCAAGGCTGATGGCAACTGAAATTCTTTGAGTTACTTTTCCGGAAAAGTTGGCCATATCGTGCGTTCCTTTCATCGACAGAAAGCAGGAAACTCGGAAGGTGATGATATTCAAATCTAATCAATTCCAGACCGATTTGTTCCAAAAAGGGTTGAAACGACCACAAGCTCCACCAGGAGGAGTTGGACTGAAATCTGAAACGTCGCCGTCTCCACTTTTAGCTAGTTTAAAACCCCTGTTGGGACCTTTTGGCTCGGCCGGTAATCCCATACAGCGTAATTCACTGGATATGACGACTTAGATACAAGTACACAACTCGGGTCCCAGAAAACCTCGCCTAACGATATGTAAGCAAGTAATTAGAGCCTAGATGCAAACCTAGTGAATATTAAGTATCCTCTGAAAAGCTCTGCATAAATTCAATAAATGTGGATCATTTTAGATCGTCTTCCCCTTTAAGCCCTATATACAGCGTTACGCCGAGTCTAGCAAGCAAGATACACCACCAACAAAGATCAATCCCATCAAGAACGATATGCTCATGTCGTACAATACTATAACACATGCTGAAAATGATATGCTACTCCAAACGCCTGTACGTACCAAGAAATCATTTGATACCCAACAAGACACCCTGGCGCCACCAAGCAACCACCAACGGCCGACAAAACCCCTAGTCCTAGTGATGGTGATGGCCGAACCTGGTCAAAAGCGGCAGAAGCATTCCGATCACAGTGGCAAGTGTATCCCGCATCTGCAACTTCCCTTGCCGCCTGTGGGATGAATCAGAATAACCATTGGCATTTGAATGGTCATGGCTGGCTGAGTTCTCCTCTTGTAAAGCGTGCATGGCGACGTATCTAGGTACAAGACATAGAATATTAGGAGGGAGTCATCGAAAACCTCTCGGGTCATTGGAACTTACAAAAAGGTGCCGCCACTAAACAGCAACAGCATTCCGGTCCACCATTGTGCCGACTCGCCTTCCATGCTATCTCCTCCTATTAGGGAGATGAGCGTCCATGTCGATAATGCTCCAAAGGGTGCAGCCAAACTAAAGACCATCAGATGCCACCGTGCTGCCCGCTTAGACAGGCCCTGCTTCAGCAGAGTGGACGTTAATCCAAATGCTGCAGGGGCTTTGTGGACCAAGATGGCGAAGAAGATAATAAGCCCGACATTCGTATTAGACGTTGAAGCCGATGCGCCCATAGCAATACCATCCGCGGCTGCATGTATAACCAATCCAGTGGTTGTGGCCAGGCTTCGGGTTTGTTTTGGCGATGGCGTGAGAGAACCCAAAAATCCTTCGGACTCTTCGTCCATTGAGCTGCTCGGTCCCGCCAGATTGTCGAGACTGACATGTCTGCTAGCCGGCGCTGCTTGGAGACTCTCAGTAGCATGGCGAGGTAAACGATCGATCAGGAACATCAAGGCAAAACCAATAACCAGGGCAAGCCCGATGTGGAATGCAGGTAACTCGGCGTCGGCGTGTGCATGCTCGTCTCGCCGCCGCCGCTGACCCTCTTTATGTTCAACACGATGTCCTTCCCCTGACGCTGCCAGAGCTTCAATCCCTTCTGGTACTATAACGATAAGACAACTGCCCACTAACAGCCCTGCTCCCAGAGAGGCAACGAATCGAAGTTGGGATTGTGTGAGGGAAATCGATAACGGTAATGCGCCGGCAAAGAAAGAGCTATGCGCAAAGAAGCAAGTTAGTTTGCCAACGGTGTTTACAACAATCTCGAAGAGGGTCAAACATACGCAACAGCCATGACCACCTGTGGGAAGCATGAAAATAGGTTAGCCGGTCTCATCACACCAAGCCATTGCATTCCCCCCCAGCCCCTCCATCCCAGGTCACCCAGGCTGGCAACTTACAGAGGTCACGACCAGGAAGAATAAGCCACCCATTTTAGCTGTTGGATACCGAATAATGAAAGGCACGAGTCCCCGTCGTCGACATTGCCGGTGTCGGGATTCGGAGAGCAGAGTGGACTCGGCAATCGGCAGGCGTGGCAGGCGTGGCAGGGTGGGTGTTTGCGTTGGAACTTTGGTAACCTTTTGACCCTTTGACAGGCTCAATGGGGATCGGGGACGATCTGTCCGGATGGGCCCCGCATTCCCGTTGCGCTTGACCAGACACGGTTAGATCGTCCTTCCAGGTTATTCAAACCTGCGAGGACCCCCTGGCAACAGCCCCCACACTTTGTTAGGAGCTATACAATCTGCTGCAGGGGCACCGGCAGACATCATCTTTTGGGGTTCGATTCAATCAACTTTTGGATCAACCAAAACCCGAACCTCCCACAAACTCCATACGAATCAGAATCAGTCTTCCTCCAAAATGGCGCATAGTATGCATCCCGCTCTCGTCAATTGATTTCGCACAAACCATGCTGACCATGCAGGCAAAAGAAACACCAGCAGACCCATCTTCACCTCACACGAGAGGGCCATGGCCCGGGTAGCCTGGGGCACCTCAACCGCGCGCCTCTCTAGGGACTCCTTTCTCCCGTTCGCCTCCTGCTGGCTATGTCTCGAACCCGCTATAGACCCGGTCGCATGTACCAATGGCGACGTGTTCTGCCGCGAGTGCGCACTCAGCAACATCCTCGCCCAAAAGAAGGAGATCAAGCGCGCTGAGAAGCAACGAGAGCAGGAGGGGCGAGAAGCCCAAGAAGAACAAGCAAGACGAGACGCCGAGGCTCAGGAACGGGCAGTAAAGGAATTTGAGCTGACCCAGCTCGGGCTAAGCATCAAACCCGGTGGCAGTGGGAGTGGACATGGCGGTGGGAAATCCAAGACTGAGCAGCCGACACCGCGCGAGCGTGAGCCTCCAGAACCGGAAACCGAAAATGGTACAGCAGAAAAGGGGAAGAAGCGCAAGTTCTCACTAGACGGCGATGAAGTTGCCCGGATCGCCATGGAAGAAAGAGCGAAAGCGAGAAAAGCCATTGACGATGAAAAGGTAACGCGATCCCAAACTTGGATGGCCCATGAATTGTGGCCGGACTCGCTGACTCCGTCAATTTCAGGCATCAGAGCCGACCCTCCCCTCCTTCTGGTCGCCCATGGTTACCCCAACCTCGAACTCCAGCAACACCCTGCACGAAGTGAAAAAGAAGACCAAAACCCAACCTACGTGCCCCTCATCATCCGAAGACAAGCCGCATTACTATTCGCTCCACACGCTCATCACAGTCCACTTCACGGAGGAGACAGATTCGGCCACCAAAAAGACGCAAAGGATATGTCCAGCCTGCAAAAAGGCCCTCTCCAACTCGAGCAGAGCAACACTTGCCAAGCCGTGCGGTCACGTCGTATGCAAGAGCTGTGTCGACCAATTCGTGAAGCCCTCGGGATCCTCAGAACCCATTCGCTGTTTCGTATGCGATGCCGATCTAACAGATGAACCAAGCAAGAAGGAGGGCAAAGAAAAGGACAAGCAAAAGGAGAAGATCCGGCCCGGTTTGGTGGAACTGCGACGAGAAGGCACAGGGTTCACGGCCGGCGGCACCACTCAGGCCAAGAAGGATACAGTAAACTTTGCCGTCTAAATAAGACGCACAATAGAGTAAAGACTCTGTCAGTCAAATTTAAGCCATCCATTTTACCGGTTTTTTTTTGGTTTTTTTTTTTTTAAAGAACAGCCAACGCCTTCACCGTCGGATAGGCAGGTTATTGTTTTGTTTTTTTTTTTTGTTTTTTTTTTTTTTAGCTAATGTTTAGTGCAGTAATACCTTGATAAGAATGAGTAAAACGAATCATGTCTCTTAACTGAAGCTATTTACCTATGATTGTCAATTCCATTTCTGTAGTCATCCTTTTGCGACAGTTTTTGAGTGTTTCCTATGTAGTGATCATCACTTCAGACCCGCTTTTTGTTACCCCTATTCAAATCCTACCCCCTTTGTTTACTTTCTTCCACAACCACACCAAACCCAATCATGACACACATACACACACACACGCGCGCGCGCCCGCATATGCTTATCGCTTATTTCAAACCACAACAAGCAGAGATGAACTTTGCTGAACCAAAACAAACAAGCAAAGACAAACAAAAAAAAAAAAGGTGAGAAAAAAGAAAGAAAGAAAGAAAGAAAAAAACAGAGGCAAATATCCGCTAACATAATACACGCACTTTCTGTGTGTATCATTTGTATTACTCCATCCATCCCCTTGTGTTGATCCTCTCTTTTTTGAAACTCAATTCCATCCATGTCATTCTTGCTTGTTGAGTGCGTGTTTGCCTATCTTTTTTTTTCTTGTTTTCTCCATCCATTTTCCTTTTGAATACACGGACGTTCGCTTGTTGAGAGGAGGGGCGGGGGCGACAGGCGGGATCACGCATAGACGTCGCGAGAGAGAGAGAGCGTAATCATTGTTGTCCAGATGGATCGGCAGAATTATCCGCGCTTGATCGCAGAGAATTCAAAGATCGGTCGTTGCTGCTCTGCAACTGCAACTGCGAATTTCCCCGAGCGGCTTGCCGAGGATTGAGAGCGGGTCTCTGACTCTGTGGCACAGATGATGCAGGAGTTGTTGAGCGTGTAGCAGGTCTAGCACGCGATGCAGCGGTGGCCGAACCAGACGGCAGTGGTTGCTGTCGCTGTAGGCTTGTCTGTGATGATTGGGCTCCCCCCCCTCCTCTTCTTCTACCATGCTGTAGGCTTGCCTGTTA
>MU858814.1:298634-410284 GCA_033297175.1 Cladorrhinum sp. PSN332 | reverse complement strand
TGATGATTGGGCTCCTCCCCCTCCTCTTCTTCTACCTTGCTGTAGGCTTGCCTGTGATGATTGGGCTCCTCCCCCTCCTCTACTTCTACCTTGCTGTAGGCTTGCCTGTGATGATTGGGCTCCTCCCCCTCCTCTACTTCTACCTTGCTGCAGGCTTGTCTGTGATGATTGGGCTCCCCTCCCTCCTCTACTTGTACCTTGCTATAGGCTTGTGTGTGATGATTGGGCTCCCCCCCTTCCTCCGTGTCTACCTTGCCGCCGGTTTGCCTGCTGTTCAAACCTGGCATCGTAGTTTTCTGTGAGCTTTTGAAAATGAATCGTCTGTCGTCCGGCCGTGTGGTGTTGACATCCTGCACATAATATCCTGTTTGTACCCAGTTGAGCTGTCTTGAGGTGCGCGGCTCCCTCGCATCGCGGGCGGTGAAGAGCGCATAGACAAAATATGACAGGATCAGGCTCAGCTATGCACGGGGCACACATCTGTATTTGCCACTGCTCGGTGCGGTTTGGGGTATGCCCTTGGCATCCTTCAGTCCCATGTGATTGCGATTTGCAGAGACAAGGGAGCAAATTGTTCACATACCGCCTTCGCCGCTGCATCGTAAAAGATGTTTGGGAAGTCGTTGAGTTGTTCGTAAAGATGACTGATGTGCAGTTATTGAGTCCCGAATGGAGCTGTAGACTGTCAATGTGGATCTGAATGTTGATGGAAGAGATTGGGAGGCATTGCGTCAACAAGCAGGAAGACAAAAGGTGGCCACATCATCCTTCAAAAGACTGCGGAAGGCACAATATCCTCCAGGTTTTGGTGTCAGACTAGGGATATGCCTGCCAGTGGTTTCTAGTCAGAGGTTGTGCAGGAAGGCCCATGGCAAGTGACGTATGCACCTACTTGAGAACATCAAGTTTCTTGGAAGTCGAGATGGGAGTCGAGATGGAAGCCGGAAAGTCTCATTAAGCCACGGCGAGTTGAGTGAACTCAAAGCCCAGGATTTAATCAAGATTTTGGGCCTCAGAGTACACCAAATTCTCACCTTATACCTACCGGCATCTCTTCAAAGTCTGTTTCGTGCCTTATTGTCAAAGCCCGTGATAAATTATTAAATAGCATTTGTGGTTACAGTACATCCGTACATTAAATGTTCTCGAGAAAGAAAGAAAAAACCATTCACCGTGCTGTTCCCGTGACCTAATTGCACTCCCATCTGCTATACTCTACAAATCCGAAATCACCAACGATTCCGCAAACCCATCAATATCAGAGCACACTGACCTAAATCCTGTCATCTCCACGTAATATCCGCCCTGGTCGTCTATATCTCACCATGATCATCCATCCTACATACCACCACCAAAATCCTGCTGGCCATGATAAGCCCGTGCAAACACACTTCTGCATCTTAGCTTCTCCTCCCTTCTAACGCGGGCAGCTGCCCGTCCCTTGGGCATATTATTCACGGCTGTCTTCTGTTGATTCCTTAGGACGGTAGCATTGGGAGCCACCTTTCTCTCCTTAATGTCATTACTTGTCCTGCTTGGTTTGCTGTTGCTCATGTTGGCACTCTTACCAGTGCTGCTGGTAATTCTTTTGCCGTTAATCTGGCTGTTGGTCTTCTCGTTGCCATTATCATGGACATGAAAGCTCAAGCCAGAGCCAACTTTGCTCCGCCCCTTTTTTAGTCTCTCAGATAGGACAGAGCCCTGTGCGGCCGCGTTGCCAACGCTGTTTGTACTACCAGCGAACATAAAGCGACCCAGGTTCAAAGTGCCCCGTACGGCGCCTTGAATAACTGAAAAGACGCTTGAAGCGCGCGAGGTTCGGGCCGCCGGTAGGCTCGGTGATGGGGATGGCACTGGTAAAGGCGCAGTATTAAAGTTCCATACGTCCTCATTAGGAATAGAAAGATAGTGACTCTCCCGAGGAGCACGAGTACTGCTGGCTGCGGCATGAGGCCTGTGACGATTGTTGCCGCTTCCGGGTGCCGCTGGAGACGGAGATCTGACCGACGACTGAGACGACGAAGAGGCCTCAAAGTAGGCTGACCTGCCATTGATCGTAGAGACTGCTGCTGCCGCTGCGGCCTCCTGATCATCAGATAGCTGCGAGGATGGGTGAATTACTATATTGCGCGGAGCCGGCTTAAGAAGGGGCTTCGCACACGGGCGCTTATCTGTCGGAGCAGACGAAAAGCTTGTCCACTGTGAACATGGTGTTAGAGTAGGGTACCTATAACAGGGTCTCTTTGAGTTGGAAGTAGTTCACTTACATGTCGAGGAGCCTTAGTAATTACTAGCTCTCCTTGTGCGTCCCGCTGAGCTGTTTGGGTTATCATACCTGGGAGTGAGGCAGCAAAGGACGGATGCAACGGGGCCACCATCTGAGGCTCGCCGTCAGATAACTCACCATCGACATCGTCATCAACGTCAAGTGGCTCACTACGGGGCACCGGACCCCTTGGGATAGGCTGGTCCGTCTCTTGCTTCCGGAGGCAACTGTCGCATGTGCAATTTGCACATCCGTTCGGTACCTTCACCCGGGTTCCCTCAACCACAAATTTGATGGTCTCAACACGAATGCGGATGCCAGTGATCTTATAGATCTTGAAGAGAAACTTCCAGCAGTCATGGCAAGGACGATGATCCAGGAACAGCTTCGCTTCGCTAAGATCCCGGGGCAGGCTGGCATTGCGAAGGTCACTGAGCCTCCGAAGGCTCTTAGTACCGAGCACTTGGTCCATTACCTTCTCGACCCACCAGACTGTAAGCTTCTTCTCCTGCAAAGAGTTAGCATAACCGTACAGAAAGAACCTGAAGCTATTGATTGAACAACTCACAATGTGGCAAGCTGCAAACCGGCCACGATGTTCAGGGAGGGGCTCAAAACCCCCGTTATCACGCATTGACTTCTGCAGCTTAAAACCCCATAGACGAGCAACATCACGAACCATCTGGGTATATTTTTCGTTGTCAAGAACCTTAGGGCCCCTGCCCTGGTTTGGCACCCACCCACTGATTGCCGCCTGCTGGATGACGACGGGATTTTTCACAGCCTGAGAGGTAATGAAACCCGACGTAGCTGCAATCAAGTCGGCATCCTTCTTCGCAGGTGTGAACACCGAAGGCTTCATCCGACCCATTGCGTTCAAGACCTCAAGTTTAGCTCCGTGCTTAAAGATCACAGAGTGTGAGAGCGGATGAGTTCCAATGTGACGACTGAAGAAAGGGTTAGTAGCGTTAGTACCGGTGGTAGAAATAAGCGGAGCGGGAGATGATTGAGCGACGAACCAAGACCATAATGCTGCGGGATATCTCAGGGTCTCCGAGATACGGCGCTTCTCACGCTCATTGGGCTTGGAAAGACGGAACCCCATTGCGGCATAGATGTTTAACTTGTGCTTCACGAAGTAGGTCGGTCTCGTGTGATCTAATGCTGTGTGTCCGCGGCTGTCTTTCGTCCTGGTTGAAGCCCGCTTGTTCAGCAAAAGCCGAACAATGTCATGACGGCCGACAATAACTGCTGTCATCAGAGGGGTACTCCCTGAAACATCGCGGAATTGAAGTTGCTCCTTGCAACTGTCGGACTTGAGGATGTTCTTTATCTCACGAATATTCACCTCCAGAATGGCGATGTGTAGCTCGCTAAAGCGCGCTCTCTTGCGCATCTCCTCTATAGAGCCTTTACCCGACATCTGCGAATCAATGTGGTGTACAGGTTAGCGAATGGTTCCAGGAAGATTCAAAAGACAGAAAGTAGAGGTGTGATCAATTACATTCAAGGCTGAAGAAATGTTCCGCCATGACAAGATGCTTACCGTTGGCAACGAATCCTCGCTACTCGCAACACCAAATAGTCCTCAGTCTAGGCTCAAAGACCGACTCGGTCAAATCGACGAAATCAAACCGGAAATTAAAAGGATAAAAAAAACTAAGCGACTCAATATTGGTTAACAAACACTCCAGAGAGGGTCACGATAACAAACGGTGGTGAAACACCAAGTCTGAGAAGACAGTCGAGAACGTCAAGCCGAGAGAGTTGAAGAGTGACGAAGGAGGTTATTGGAAGGAGACGGAGAGAAGAGAAGGAGAGAGGCGGCCCGAGGGGATAGAAACTGAAGACGAGGCGACTGTTGGAAGCCTCAGGCTGCAGTGAGGCGGTCGAGGGAAAGCGGAAGGTACGAATGAAGGTACGAAGCTCCCTCCTGCCCGCCGGTTATTTGCTGTGATGCTCATGAAACTGACCTGAGTCATCACACTTCAAGTTCGGTTCAAGGAGGGTTGGAAAAGCCTACAAGGAAAAATGTGGCTGACCTTCAAAACTTCAAGTTGCCCGAGATTGACCTCTCCAATTTCAGGCTTGAAGAAAGGCACGCCCCAGCTGCCCAGCCGGAGCTGGATTATAGAATTCCAGATTCCCATTGACAAGAGAAAAAAAGAAAAGAGAGATAGATTAACCACAGTAGGCGCTTGGTGAGTCGTCAAGTAAATTTTGCTGTAATCCGGGTCCTAAGCTCTTGTTGGACATCACCCTCGGATCTCAGTACCTGATGGATTCATAACATGATGCTGCTCTTGGGTTGCAGATAGCGGCCCCCCTCTGAGGGTGGCAATCGAACAATTGTGCAGTAGAATTTCGGTGAACTGGAACTAAGAAATCTTTTAGCAATAGATTTAAAGATCCAAGCCATAATAAGCAACTATTTGAGAGTAAGGGAAAGGGGATTATTCAAGGTTCGAAATTTCCGTTTGCAGGAAAAGGATTAACCCAGGCCACCAAGTTGATCGATTAGTTGAGGGATGTATGTTTCGTTTTGAATTCATTAATTATGGCGTAGTAGCATGTGACCAAATTTGAAGCGTTGGTCATGGAGATGACACGCATCACAAGCACCGAGAGGGGAAGGTTTGTTTGTTTGACAGAGATTCATCATCCACAAGGACACTGAGAGGTTCTAGCACACATTTAACGACATGTTCACTGCCGAGATAAACGCGAGACATGGTATAAAAGCAAGCCAGCTATCCCTTTTTGACGCCTAACCAGATGCTACCGGGAAACCCGAACCCATGCCGCGAAGTGCCTTCCGTTCCATAACTGCCAGAGAGTATTTGTATCTCACAGCAGAGAGTCTTGGGATATAGAAGTTTGTTTAGAGTGAGGGACGAATTTACTCGTCATCCTCCTCCTCCTCCTCGTTCTCAGCCTCGTAGACGGTCTGGGCAATGCCTGTTCACCCTTGTTAGAAAAGAATCTAGACACGAATGTGAGTGGTAAATGGCTTACGGTCAAGATCACGCTGGCCCTGCTGGGTGATGCGGCGGCCACCCTTGTCCTCATCTCTCTCAACAACCTGGATCTTCTCAAGGGACTGGAGGACCTTGCGGTCAACGGAGCCAGAGGCATCGACGTGGTGGGAGGGGCGGTTGCCACGGTTCTTGGCGGAGCCGTGGACGCGGCGAAGGCGGCCGACACCAACGGTCTTGCGGAGGTAGACGTGGCGGGCAACGGAAGCGGCGCGGACGTAGAACCAGTCGATGTCCTGGGGAGGCATCTCCTTGGCGGGGCCGGTCTTGACGGTGTCAACCCAACCGGGGACAGGGAGCTTGCCCTGACGCTTCAAGAAAGCCGCATAGGAAGCTATTCACAAGTTAGCATTCACCTCTCCAACCAATCGAGAAACGAGCAGGTTAGCAGATGCAGGATAACTTACTGACGAACTTGTGAGCCTTTTACCGAGCAACACAAATAATTAGCATGATTCCGTCTTCAGAGATCTTTCGACCCCCTCGCGCCTGCTCCTAATTCATCTTTTCCATGTTGCTGTTGATGCAGTGGTCCATCATCGTCGGCCAATGCTGGCGCAACTCGGACGGACAGCGGAAGAAGGGATTTTCGGATCTCGGTCGCAGAGGCCTGTTTATCCCCCTCGAGAGCTAACTTACATCAACATCGCGAACGCTGACTCCTCCAGGCATTTTGGCGGTTGTGATGGGGGTTGTTGGGGGAGATGGGTTAGTTGGACGTTCGTGACGAAGGGAAGCTGTCGTTTCGGTACAAGTCGTGGTCGATTGAGGCTGCCCGAGTATCTTGGAAATTTTTGGGTGGAGGAAAGTCTTGGCAACCAGTGATTGATTAGGGCTGTGGCCCTCGCTCGGGGAGGGGTCTTTGGAATGGGGCGCTGCAAGCAGGTGGGACCCTAACCCTGCAATTGCATCAATGAAAGTGGGGTGTCAAAGTAGACTTCGGCCTGCAATTGGACAACCGATTTGGAGTCCCTGTCCCACGTGTCTTGGTTCTCCATGTTATGATCTTCAAAACTCTCCTCCAAATCCAAGTCTTCTTTCAACGTCGCGCCAATACCAATGAGGCAGTTCCAAGTAACTGAAACACTTCAAGTCCATGATTTTTCCCTTTTCGAAATTTGAAGGGACTGCAATCATTATATTTTTCTTTTTCAAGCATACCGGCCTCCCTTCTTGATCAACCTGGCCCATGAAGCCAACTTGGGACCTACACTACAACCCCCAACGTTAAAAATGTCGTCTCATGATCGTGAACTCTGAACAGCAAGCGGCATATTCCGGCGACTACAGACGAGTCTGCTTCCTCGTGTTACTGTAGAGCGGACAAATTGCGGACGAGGTCGACGTACTGGTCATCCGAAGAGCCCTCTTGTACGGCTCCAAACTGACGGCGCGGCTTCAGCGCCGGGTCCTTGCTTCCCCTGGCTGGCCATTCCATTCAACCTTCTCGACGATATCCCCATGAAAACAGCTTAGCTTGCAACCTTGTTTGTATCACAGGACCTCATTGACACAGCGGGGAATCACCATTTTGCGATGCTGGTGTACCTGGGCCATTGTAGTGGCCAAAAAAATCTCGCATTCGACTGGGATGATTGAATTGTAGAGTCGAGGAACCGAGCAACCTTCCTCATGCGTGCGTGGCGGTGGATTCAGTCGTCGACTGTGACCCACACCTGAGGATGGCACATTCATGCGTTCTTTCTTGTTGACAGTTGACATTTCTCTTGGCCGATGATCAAGTGTCTGTACTCATAAGAGAGAAAAGTCAACCAGCCAGAATTTCTCGGTGCGCTATCCGATCATGTTGGCTCAGCGCATGGGACAGGCCGAGTGGCCAAAGACGTGGACGCCCTCACGAGAACAGGGCCAGAGTCCCCTTCGCCATCCCAGCCGGACGGCTCTCTTGCTCTTGCATGTCGATTTTGTGGGGACCGCGGGAGATTCCCACGATCAACACAGATCACGGATGGAGTTTATTAGCAGGGATCCACGATGTCAACCCCTCTTCGATTCTTCGAAAAACTGATCAAAGGGACCTGACTCCTGAACATGAGACGACAACCCCCTCGTCGGTCTGTGCCCCACTACCGCTGAAAAGGTCTTGTGTGGACGAATAACGCTGTCTTGGCGCCCGTCTCTTACAGGTACCGTTTCACAATTGGTGGTTATGATCTCCTTAGCCGACAGCTCAACCAGTGCTTAAATTCCAGCGAACCACGATGGCCGACGATGGTGGGCCGTTGTGCCGTTGTGCTGGGGTGTCAAAGATGCGCCGCAGGGATCTTACCCTCTATCCCCTCGACTTGCAGGCCAAACAAATGCATGTCTCCGTGATCAATCCCATCTTTTGTCAGCGTGTAACAATGCCGACTTCCATTTGGCCGCGCGCTTTGTGACGCCCTGTTCCGCGCGGATCGGGTCCCTTTTATTGCACAACAGGAAACACCAGGCCCTGACCCCTGCGTTTTCCTGTCATGATCGATTCTGGACACCAGGCGTCAACATGACCCCCCCTACCCCCTGAGCCGCCGTGGCGGTAGAGTATTGAGCTCATCGCCATCAGGGACGGCCACCACCCCGGCCAGTTGACTTCGGCACGAAACCAAGGGCCATGGAAGACCATGAAACTTTTGGAGAAAACCACGAGGATGGCATGCCAGCGCCTAAGCCGATATCGAGGCCCTGATGTTACCTCGAGGAATAAGTATGTCCTCTAAGCCCGTCCGATCCGACCTTTCTTTTACTCCATCATCGTGTTCATCATACAGTTGATGTGAATAGCATCATTCATTCCTTTTCCTTCTTCCTTTTTTTTTCTTCCTTTATTCATTCTTTTCTTCAACTGTCTGCTGAGCAGGCATAACATTCTCTTGGCCATATTTCGAGCATCTTCTAAACATTCCTTCATTGTTCATAAACAAACCTTACAAGATGGTTTCTACGACATTCGCTTCTTTCCTCCTGACATGGGTGGCCTTTGCCAGTGCTGGGCCCATTCGGAACCGGGCCGTCGAGTCCCTCAACGAAGAAGCTACGGCAGAGGCTCATCAGCGAGATGCTGGTGCCACGCGAGCATTCTCTGATGTCCAGATCAAGGTAGGTCCTCCGAAACACGCACTTGTATTCTGCCCCTCAGTACTAAATTTTATTTGTCTCTATTTAGACATCGGACGGCAAGTGCCTTTTCGTCGATGAGCTTTCGGGCGACTTCCGCGCCAACTTGACCCCAGTTCAGATCGCCGACTGTGGCTCTACCGACGGTCAAGGATGGGATATCATCACGGCCGGCGAGCATATCGAAGGGAACAATGCTGCCCTCATTGTCAGCACCAAGACTCAGGCTTGCTTCAACTTTGACCCACGGCGACCCGCAGGGAACCAGGTGGTTCTCTTCTCTTGCGGCGGACGAGCTGACGGAGGTGAGTTCTCTGATGACAATACCATATTTCTTCCGAGGGACAACCCCTCTCTAACCTCAACCCAGGCGGCGATGTCACAAACTCGCAGTTGTTTGCCTTCGACGGTGGTGCTGGCCCGCTTTCTCTTCAGCCCCAGAACGAGAACGGCCAGTTTTGCCTGACCGCCAACGGCAACGCTGTCGATATTGCCACCTGCAACGACGGCGACAACAGCCAGTCCTTTACCTTTGGAGACGCCGCAGCCGGTGGTGGTTCTGGCAACGGCGGTAACAATAACAACAACAACAACAACAACAACAATGGTGGTGGTGGCAATGGCAATGGCAATGGCAATGGCAACGGGGATGGGGGACGTGCCAGCAGTAGTGGTAATGCCAGAAGAACTTCTACATCGAGCTGTACTAAAAGTACTAAAACAGTGACCGCGACTGTCGCCCCTGTGGCCACGTCTGCTCCCGCCGGCTCTTCTGCCGCTGCAGCTCCGACCACGACAGCTGTCCCGAACACTGGTAACGGCGGTAACGGTAACAACAACAACATCGGCAATGGCGGCGGAAATGGAGCCGTTCCCGCAGGAGTTCCTACGGCGAACCCTACCGAAGCCGTCCCCGTCAGTCGTGGCGGGGATCTGCAACCCACGGCGGCCGCCCAATCTCACCAGCGCGACGAAGGGGCTACCCGTGCATTTAGCGACGTTACGATTCGTGCTCCCAACGGAGAGTGCCTCTTCATCGACCCGACCGCCGGCGACTTTCGCCAGAACCTGATCCCCGTCCAGTTTGTGCCCTGCACCGGTGCCGCCAATGAGAAGTTCGACGTTATTACTCAGGGCAAGCATAACAACTCGCCTGACAATGAGCTGAATGCTTTGATTGTTAGCACTTTGGTGAGTCATCACACTGTCGCCTAGGAAATTAGAGGGTAATAGATATGCTAACTCTTTTCTCTTCTTCAGACCGGAGGGTGTATCGGGTTTGATGGCAGAAGACAAGCCAACGACCAGGTCAATCTGTTCTCCTGCGGTGGCCGTGCCGACGGTGAGGGTGAGACGGATGGCGCTCAGCTCTTCCCATTCCTTGGACAGACCAGCTTTGCTCTTGCTCCCAAGAATGAGAGGAATCAGACTTGCCTTCTGCCTGGTGATGACGGCAGGCTCATTGGTGGCGCTTGCCCGACTGATGGTGCTCAACTTTTCTCTATCTTTGAGTAAAAGGGGGTGCCAGAGCGCGCCGAGGAGAGTACGAGTGTCAACTTGTGGATGTTTGGGATACAAACAAGGGGGTTCTTTGGAAAGCTCAATATTGGTCATTGCCATAGACTGGCCTTTTCCACTTCATTTCTTTCAATTCTTTCTTTTTTTATATCACTGTATTACTATACTTTCCTCATTGGGGGATCTTGCGGTTTCTAGACTACTATTAGGGCTTGGGGTTTTGGCTACAAGGATTTCTTTTTTTTCCCTCATATCAAGTGCTTGAAGAGGTTATACGGTATAAAACGTGTGGTCTTGAAAATATTGAACCCAATGCGAGACGCTCATGAGGAAAGCCACATGTCTCGTGTCGAAGGAAAGGGACTTTCTGACCCGAATAAAATGTGGAGACAGATCGGAACTCTTCGATTCGTCAGCAACAAGAGCGGGAGAACCGTTTTGTGCCGAGCCAAGCAGTGCTCCGGGGCCTTTTACTGACATCACCGAAATTTTGCATGACGCTTCCTCCCCCAAAACAACCCACACTCGGCCGGCCGACAATAATCCCTTTTAAGCAACCATGCCGCCATTACGCTGCCCCAACGCTCCAGCGCCAGCTAGACTCTTCGTCCAGCTCAGTCTGCGCCGACAAGCAACCTCAAGCACGCTCCCTCCTGTTCTTGACCTTCTCCTTCCACGGCGCGCTACCGCTGTCAGACAGCAATGGCAAACCACAATCCCACCATTATTACACCATCGCGCGTTCAGCACCACCCTCCCTTCTCGCAAAACCCACACATTCCATAACCCCCAACTCGACGAAGAAGGCAAAGAAATGCTCCTAGAAATAACCCCCCGAGCCGGCAAGGCAAGCAAGCAATATTCCCCCGCGACCCTCCACAAATACTAACTTATCCCCAGCGCCTGTTAGAAATAATGTCCAAAGACGGCAACCCAAACCTAGCCCTCCGAATCCAAGTCGAATCGGGCGGGTGTCACGGATTTCAATACCTAATGAAGCTCGTCACTTTACCCTCCTCCTCCTCCTCCTCGGAACTTTCCTCCTCTACCACCACCGAAGAAATAAACGAAGACGACACAATCTTTACCTTTTCCCCCGACGATGACAATCATGATGCTCCCCCAGCGCCGGCAGGTCTGACTGCGCCCAAAATTATCTTGGATGGGCCGTCATTGGATTTATTAAAGGGGAGCAAAGTGGATTTCACACAGGAGCTCATTGGATCTCAGTTCAAGATTGTTGATAATCCCTTGGCGACGAGCAGTTGTGGGTGCGGGACGAGTTTTGACATCAAGATATGAAATTCAATCTAGCATGGCATAGCATGGATGGAGAAAGGAAAGAACGATGTGGGATTTTTTTTTTCTCTCCAAAGAGGGAAAACTCTTGTCTTGTTTCACGTGCATCAGTGGCGAGTGCGTGAATTTTTACAAAAGGCATTGCAAGGCGGTCATCATCTTATTTCAAACAAGTACCAGCGTGGGACAGGAAACGGTCAATACAGGAATCAAGCTGCGGTTTAGGCTACAAGATGCTCAGGAGACTGCAACTACAAATCTACACGTACAATAGAAAAGAATATAGACACGAGCCACACATTCACCACACACACACAGGCCAGGATACAGGAGAGATAAATTCAGAGCAAGGGCGACCGTCAATAGAATTTGGGTTGTGTCCTGGCAGTATAATATGGGAGCAGTCTACTTCACGAGTCCTATATGGCTCATGAACTGAGATGTGGTCTTATGAAGAGAAAAGAAATCATCGTGGTATTCATTCCCTGTGAGGCCACCCTTGGCTGCTCAAATAACGCCGTGCTTCCCAAGACCAAAGACTAAACATCCCGAAAACCATTATCCGAAAGTCCCAAACTTAGTTCATCTGGCGGATGAGGGCGTTGATGTGCTCCTCACGGTTACCAAGGTCACCGCCCTCAATGAAGTGGCGGAACTTGCGGGGGCGGAAGCCACCGTTGGGGTTGGAGAGCTTGAAGGGCCAGAGGAAGTTGGCAGCCTGCTTGAAGTTGGGGCCGACAGTGATGATCTCGTGGATGAGATCCTCAATGCAGATGATGCCGTACTTGCCGAGGTTCTCCTCAACAATGGAGTTGTCAGTGAGGGCAATGCGCTGGCCGTTGACCTTGCCATATCCGCGCTTGTAGATGAGCTCCTTGACGCTCTTGAGATTGGGGTAACCGTAGGCAACCCACGGCTCGACGATCTTGATCATCTCGGCGGTGGCCTTGGTGACGCGGATGAAGACACCGTTGTTGATCTGGAGAAGACGGAGGAGCTGGAGGATCTTGCGGGGCTTGGGGGCGATCTTGTTGATACCCTTGATGCGGACGACGAAGATCAACTTGGCCTCAGCAGGGATGTAGAAAGAGCCATCCTGCTTGGCGGCGCGGGAGAGACGGATCTTCTCACGCTCACCATCGCGGTACTCCTTGACGTACTTCTCAGCACGCTTGAAGATGACGCCACGCTTCTCCTTGTTGGCCTATATTGACGAATCAGCACATTGATCTAGACTGAACGTTGAGTGTACAATGTTTATCATCGGTTCGATCAGACCCGAAAGATGGTAATTTAGCACAGCATCGACTGTTGTCTAGTGGCTAAAGGTGTGTTGTGCATCATATCGAAGGGGGAATGCTGGAGAGAGCAGTAACTTACAGCCTTCTTCTTCTGGATCTCAGTGGCCTTCTCGGCGCGAGCCTTCTCCTGCGACTTGCGCTTCTTAAGAAGAGTCTCGGGAACGAGGATATCGTTCTTGGTGGGGACGGAACTAAACGCCCTTAGATTAGTACGAGGTCCAGACATACACAAGGTATGTGGTAGAGCGCCGGCGGAGAACTGCTGCCAGTGCGGCATTCTCTCGATGGCTGACTCGATGTTTAACGTCGGGCAACTGGATATACGTTCGATGACCAGTGCCATTTCCAGGCGACTGAGACAAAGCTCGACTATCCATCGTGTTGCAGACACCTTGGATAGAATCCAAGAGATTGTGCTCGCATTGGTGTCCAATGGACACTTGCGACAAGCCGTTTCCAGACTATCGCAGGCCATGGCCAAGCGGCAATGAATTCAAGGGAGAAAGTCAGACCTTCAACCCCAACACCCCGTGGGCCATCTCTCAGTCTGCAAGCCAAACACACCACCAAGCCTGGAGGAAAGAGGGAGGATCACAAGAGGGATCGAGCTGGAGCGATGCAGGGATTTGCAAATGCAAAAACCGTGCAAGGCATCCAGTGAGAGGACCACGCCAATCTGCAGAAATCTCGTCGGGCGATACACAACGATACCATTCAGGGAATGAAGGAAGTGATCGGGGAGGCGTACGTGGCCATGTTTCCGGTTGTCGAGCTCGGCGTTGTTGTCGTCGGGTTGCTGGAACGAGAGAAGAGGGAGAGAAATTTTGGCGGAGGGCCAGAAGAAAAAGGCTCGGGAAATTTGGCGAGAAAGTGGGGCTGGGATAGGAAAATCCTTAGGGCTTGCTTCGAGATTTGTGCACGAGCCCCTCTTTCTGCCGCGTCCGACCGCCTAACCCCATAGGGCGTTTCTTCACCGCACCACCACTGTTCGCCAAAAATCCCAGATCTTGCTTGCTGTGACCGACCTCTTCCGAACAACAACCCGAAATTCCCAGGTAAACGCGGATCACCAGTCACAATGGCCCCCGCTAAGAAAGCTGCCCGTCCCGCCCAGGAGAACATCTCCTTGGGTCCTCAGTATGTACTTCATTTTCGATGTTTTTGAGGGTTCCACCACCCTCGAGGCTTGCGACAACCTTGATCGCCGAATAGGATGACTGACTGTGTTTACTAGGATCCGTGAGGGCGAGCTCGTCTTCGGTGGTATGTGCGACTCTTTCCCAGCATGCGATTAGGTGGCACGAGGAGGAAGGGAATTGATATATCGAAATTGGAGCATTACCCTACCAACCCCTCCATGATTATCTCGATCGCCTTCTCCTCGGCCATCCCATCGACCGTCAATGCATTCGAAAAATATGGCTCTGACATGATGCCTATTTAGTTGCTCGCATCTTCGCCTCCTTCAACGACACCTTCGTGCACGTTACCGATCTCAGGTTCGTAGGCTCCGGTTGAATCGGCGGTATACCGAAAAGAAAAAGAGGGGAAATATGAAACAATATGGTTCTGGGGCTAACATTGGGTGATTCCAGTGGCCGCGAAACCATCTGCCGTGTTACCGGTGGTATGAAGGTCAAGGCCGATCGTGACGAGTCCTCCCCATACGCTGCTATGTTGGCTGCTCAGGACGTTGCGGCCCGCTGCAAGGAGCTCGGCATCACTGCCCTCCACATCAAGATCCGTGCCACTGGTGGTAAGTTTTCACTACATCACTCACCATCACGACAGTCGACTGATATCTCTCTCCAGGTAACGGCACCAAGACCCCCGGCCCCGGTGCCCAGTCTGCTCTCCGTGCTCTTGCCCGCTCCGGCATGAAGATCGGTCGCATCGAGGACGTCACCCCCACTCCTTCCGACTCTACCCGTCGCAAGGGTGGTCGCCGTGGTCGCCGTCTCTAAGCGGATGGAGACTGGTGGTTGCTGCGTTTTCGGGCTGGATTTGGTTCGCCTCTGGGCTACGACTGTGGAGTTGACAACTACGGGGAGAACGGCGTGGGATTGCCTGGTCTCCATATACTTGCGCTTGTCACATGTTGCTTTTGGCACAACTACAGCTGACGAAGGAATGAATCAAAAAAGGTGCTACTAAGTAGCCACTGCGAGCTTTTCGATTTTGGCCCCCGTTGATGCCTCTTACTGTATGTTGCGAAATGTTGATATGTGCAATCAAGTTTCTTGATAAATCTTGAATCTTTTTATTGGCAACAGAGACATTCATGATTCTGCCTAAACACTTACCCTCCGCCCTCACGATTATTGCTTGGAGTCTCCCCGTGTTCTCTGCTTCCACTCCTGAACATGATCTACCTCAATGGTTCAATACCTGGTATGGCTTCATCTAGGACGATGCCGCATTAAGATACCCTACTTTACCATACTATTAAAAGAATCCCCCTATTTCGTTCTATCGAACACAACACAACGCTTTCCAGCTATGCAAGTCCCCATGATACCACGCCATGTAAAATCACATCCCACCACACATGCACACACACTCAAAACCCGCTCAAACCTCCTTAACCAACCTCTTAGTAACCCTAACCAACACCACGCCCTCCGTCTCAACACCCCTAGCATCGCAAACATGCAAAAACCTGTATCCTTCCCTCAACCTATCAACCCTCACACACGCCCAGCCTGCAAGAGAATCCTTGCCGATCTCATCATCCTTAATCAGGAACCTGACAAAGGATAACTCGGGAACGACACCGGGGATCTTCTCAAACTTGAGCAAGTCGCCCTCGCCCTTCCAGTCGGGATCGCATCCGCCCTTGACCGACTTGGTCTTGGCCTTGTACTCGCCTTCTTTCTCTTTGCCGTCTGCCGGGACGGCGTCTGTGCCGTGCCGTTCGCCTGGTTCCTCGACGTGGACTTCTACTTTTACGTAGGGGCGGAACGAGGAAGCTCTGGTGTCGCCTAGCGGGAGGGGCAAGTTTTGGGCGGCGATGACTTGGATTGTCAGGTCCATGGTGTAGTGCGTCACTGCGAGGGATTGGGGTTCTTGGGATGTGGTGGTGGAGGGGAGGGTTTTGCTGGGGCGGTAACCTGGTATTGTTTAGTGACGATCAGAGAATGAGGGGGGGGGGGGGGCAGAGAGCGAAACCAACTGACCTTCAGGTTTGAGAACATAACCCCCAGTGCCGGCAAACATGCCCTCGTTCAGCATCATACCCTCATCCCAGTTTTGCCAGTTCAGAGCAACAACTTGGATTCCCTTGCGCCAGAAGACGGCAGGGTCAAGATTGGAAGAGCGGATACGAAGGCCGGAAGGGTATGCTCTCATCAGGAAGCAGCGGTTGTGTTCGAACAGCTCGCGGGCGCTCTTTTGGTGCACTTCGCTCACGCTGTTCTCTGAGAGGGAGAAGATGTGTGTCGGCATGCTCGCCTCGGGCTGGGTGAGGCTCTTGAAAGAAATACCGCGGGTGTAGATGCCGAGTTTGCTCAAAGCCTGGATGATCTTGGACGGCTTCTGGGCTGCAACTGCGGCTGCGGAGCTGGCATCACTACCGGGGATTGGGGTCGCGGACCTGGACGCCTCTGCCGGCGGGCTCTCACCCTGAGGGGGAGCATACTTGACCTTGACGAGGATCTTTCCGCGGAGTCCACCAGGGGGTGGCAAGTGCTTGGCATCTGCCGCTGGCGCGGGGAGCAAGAGATCTCCCCAGGTTTGGGTCATGATGGCTACCATGGTCTCCTGTTGCTCGGCGCTGCAGTGGACTTCCAAAGAAACGATGAGGGGAGTGTCGGACACTCGAAAGCCATAGTCTCTGATCGCCATGCAGACATCGCGGAAGGAAACCTCCTTGGTCAAGGTGTATCCGTGCAGGACCCTTGGCTCCTTAACACTGGTGACCTTTCTGAGCGGGTTTGAGCTTGGGCTGTCGGTTTTTATGAGAGGTGTTCCTGCGGCGGAATCCGAGCTTCCTGTTTTTTTGGTTGACGATGAGTGAGATGTCCTTTTCTTGTGTTTCTTGGGGGTGGAAGTAGTGACTGTGGAGGAGGCGGTTGAGGAGGTGGTTGAGGTTTTATGATCCAGCTTCTTACCCAGTGATGTGTTTTTGAGCTGAGTGGTCAGGGAGTTAAGCTGCTGCCTCTTTGACTGCTTCCTTGCGACGGTGTATTCATCATCGCTGCTGCTCACGCTGCTGGTGTCATGATCAGAGTCCGGCTCATCGCCATCCCAGACATCCACTTCGATACAGCGACATCCACGGAGAAGAACGTTCCTGTAGGCATCGGCACTTGAGTCGCTCGACAGCTGGTTGCCAGTGAGGTACGTATTATGGCTTGAGCTGATGAAATAAGCCGATAGCGGCCATGTGAGGTCCTGTTCCTTTGGCGGCGCGACCACGCTGGTGACAGACGACGTCATGTACTTGAGAAAGTTCTTGATGTCCCAAGCAGGAGTGGCCAACTCCTGGGCGAGTTCGGCTTCGTCATCTTGTTGAATCGTCTTGAGGAATATCGATGTCTGTTCGGCAGTCCATTCCTTCCCGAAAGAAGAGCTAATCCGGGCGTAGATCTTTTGCAAATGGGCGAGAGTCGTGGGACTGAGGTATCTGACTTGAGCCAACTTGCCGGAAAGACCACCACCGGCTTGATGAGCGCCATCCGGGAGGTGTTGAGCCGCTGTATCAGCCATGATTTCGGTATGCTCAATTTATCGATACTACGAATGGGTACTTGTATATGTATGTTGTTTATACATCAAACAATGTACTGCGAATAGCAAAGAATGGAAAAAGAACAAATCGTTTCAGTTGGTTTTAGAGAACGAGCACTTTGGCCAAGAATCAGGTGCTAATAAGGCCTCAAAAAAAGGGACCTCGTGCCCTGGGTCTTGGGATTTCTTGGAGCTCGGGAACAGCCCTGCTGAGCCTCTCTCACTTATCTGACCTCCATCTTTCTCACTGGCCACAGAGCCAATTCCGGATTGCTGGGCATCGGGATGAGCTTCCACTCATCTTCAGCTTGCAGAAGCACAGAAAGCCAAAAGACCCCTCCAAATGAAGAAACCCCACGCCCATTGTGGAGAGAACCAAATAATACCCCGCCTTAGCTTCCCCTGAAGCTTTCGGGTCCAAGGAAACCTGGGATGCACAGCTGTCGACGAAACCCTGTCAAGTGTCAAGTTGTCAGCTACTGTAGTAATTGACCTGTCATCCCGGATGGCCCTGCTGGGAAGCCCTGTCGCCTCAACAATTGCCCCTGCCCAGACGGGTCTTGGCTCCCTCCAGGCTGATGCTTCAGCTGGAGGTGCCACTCTCACTCACACTTGGGAACTGTGAAACGTATTTCGTACCTTATTTACATTCGTCACCTTTGAGCATTGGAATCGTCCAATGAATGCCCACCGTCTTTGTTGAGAAGCTGCCTTGCTTCGCGACGCGCTCGTCTCATCACAACTTTCATCAACAACCTCAACAACCTGGAATCATTGAATTATACGGTGTAGATAGATATCCTCATCCTCCATGAACAAATCAGCATCGCCGACTCGGAATGGCGATACATCATCAAATAATCCCAATGCCGCGGCTTTGTCGGCGGCCTTGAAAGGCGCTACACTGGCTTTTAACAAGCAAAAAGCAGCAAATGCCACCGAGAACAAAGCAACCCCTTTAAGACCGAGTCCTCACCGCAACTCGGTCTCGTCGGCGGGCGGTGCTTTGTTAGCAGCCACTCAGGCTGCGAGGGATTACTCGGCTCTCCAATCTCGACCAAGGTCACCCGAGTCAGTAAATCGCCATGAAACAGGTGGAAGTGTGGGTTTGCAGGACCGTGAAGAGGGCGGCGGAAATGATATCCTCAGCACCACTACCGCCTTTCTCTCGCCTCCGTCGGTTGGGCGGCCAAGCAGTGATCATGGAAAGCAATCATCAGCATCGTTTATAGCGGCCACGCTGGCTGCGAGTAGGTCCACGTCACCCATCCCGCCAACAAATGCAAGTGCTTCACGGGGTGGCGCAAGTGGAACCAGGAGACAGAGTGTAGGAGCTGCGAGTATTCTGTCTGCCTCATCAAGCTTGGGACTGGGACCCACGGATGCACCGGATACGGAATCGATAAAGCCGACCACGTCTCTCGTGTCGCTATTTGAGAGAAAAATGGGAGAGGACATGGACCCCGTAAAGAGAGAGCCAGCTGTGCGCACCAAGTCAAACCCCGAACCATCGAGGAGAGAGAGTCCAGCGCCGGAGTTGGTGCAGACAGGGGACCAGGAGCCGGAGCAACAGAGACAAAAGGCAAAACCAAAGCCCAAGCCCAAACCAAAACCTCAAATCACCCCTGGAGATGACATGACCATATCCTCTGGGTCAGGCAAAGTCGATGATAATCCTAGTGCAGCCAAGGAGAAGGCGGGCTCAGGGAAGGATGTTAGCCGTGAGCTAGCAGCCCAGTCGAAAGCTCAGGACGGGCCTCCTGTGCGACCCAAAAGCCGCAACAAACCGCAGAAGGCGGAGAGAACGGTACCAACACCACCGCCTGAGAGAGTACCAAACCATGAGCCCAAGGAGATACGGTCCTCGACACCACCGCCCTTGGTATCCAGCTCTGCCACTACAGAAGTTGTTTCTCCTCAGCCAATAAAGCTTGTCAAGACCTCAAAGCTGGAGCCTCCAATCGTTCCACCTCCCAGAAGATCTACAATCAAAGAGGTCAAGACCCCAACTGCCGAGGTCACAGAAAGAGATCCAACAGAAAATCGAGTGCGCCGAGGATCACACTCATCAGTCTCGTCAGACGACACGTTTGTCTCAGCATCCTCCAGCCATTCGCCTCGTGCAGCCACCCCAACCATTACTGCATCAACAGCACCAGCAAAACCCGAACCTCCAGCACCTAGGGGATCTCAGCCTAGAAGACGCAAGTCCCTCGAAACACTCCCCGCAGCACAACCGCCTACTTCCCGACGCCCATCGGCGCCCCGAATATCTGCTCCCAACATCGCCTTGGACTCGCTCACAAACGCCATAGTGGCGAGCAACCTTGCTGCTTCCCGCTTGACAGCTTCAACGTCCCCTAATCCCCCTCTTCCTCCTCCTACACGGCGCCATGGGAATCAGCACAGACCTCAAAGTCCTTTGCAACCTCAACGCACCGCTGAGAGTCTTAGCACTCACTATACTGGTAATGGTGGTAGTCGTTCCCCGAATCGAAAGAACCAAAGAACTGGAATGCTTCAAACACTTCGCGCTCCTCCCACTTCTCTTTCGGATGATGAGGACGTGAGGAGACGGATGGATAGACATAACAGACGAGGGAAACTGAGGCATTTGCCTGGGAAGCACCATGCGCATCACGAGGGTTCGCGGAGGAGGTGGAGGGATGAGGTATCGGCTAGGGAGAGGAGGAGGTATGAGGCGGTCTGGGCGAGTAATAGAGGGCTGTTTTTGCAGCCGGGTTGGTCATATTCTGGGGATGGCGATTATCAGCAACAAATAGAGGCGTCAAAAGCGAGGGAGGGCGCTGAGGCGGACTGGGTGGCTAGTGTCGTGGTTAAAGATATTTGGGGAAGAAGTAGGCTGCCGGAGGACGAGTTGTCTGAAGTCTGGCAACTGGTTGATCAAGGTGGGAAGGGTGCTCTTGCGAGGGATGAGTTTGTTGTCGGGATGTGGTTGATTGATCAAAGGCTGAGGGGACGAAAGATACCTGCGAGGGTTGGTGCCAGTGTTTGGGACTCTGTGAGAGGTGGTGGTGCCGGGCGGGTTGTCGTGCCTGATCCCAAGGCCGCTAGGAGGGATAAGGGAGGGAGAGGGAAGAAGTGAGGAACGGTTCTTCGCCTGTTACCTTCTGGCTCTGGCCCTGGACGCCGGCGCCGGAAGGAAAAGCGCCGGAGGGAGAGGTGCTGGCCTGGTTGTATGAGATAAGACCTTGTGCTGTGTGCGGGGTGAAGAGCAAAGCCTGAGTGATACCCCTAGGGGAATGCAGTGACTTGAATCAATACTTTAGGAAGTAAAGAAAAGGGACAGGTAATTTGAATTGAGTTTTCGTTGAAGCACTTCAAAGGATTATTATTTACTGTCTGAGCTCGTATCCGAGCCGTTTGCACACACTGAAGGCTACAATAGCCTGGTGAGAGAATAGCCATCCAACTTATATACTCAGTTTCTTTGTAACGCCAGGTCGCATCGATCGAAGCAGGCGCACCCAGCTTTTGTTTGGGAATTCGGCATCAACGTCAACTGACAAACATTCAATGTTTTACAGGTCAGGGGGGTTTCCAGGGGCAACCCTCAACAGAAGGACACAGGGATCAAAAGTGCATAACTACAAGCTGATGAGCTTGACAGTTTCAAATCACAAAAACAATAACTCGTGGATATCTAGATCTTGTCGATCCTCCCCTCTCTTTAGCAACCATCCCGCTTTTACCCTGTTAATATGAAAGGGCATAAATCATCTGTATGCACCCCAGATTGATCCGCACACGAACCGACGCATCATCCAGATCTATGCCGTCCCCCCTAAGGTTACATTCAACTACATCATCTCTCCAATCGCATGTTCCATTTTAAAATACCACGCATCGGATCCGTACGCTCCCGGCTTTCCGTATTTATGGCCGCACCATCATATCACCCCGTGATCTCGAGGCGGTACCGAGATCTGGAAAGGATTCACTAGGTACACTTCCACTGTGAAAAGCGGAGGAGAACGTGCAAGCGCAGAGCAAGAATCAACAACAACCTTCATCGGCATCACCGAGACTGCCACCCCACCCTCCCTCCCAGACTTAAAAAAGACACACACACCGACTTGCTTACGTCTTTGTTGCTCTGCCTCATAACCGCCTGTAGGTATCCAACGAAACCAAACTGCAAGTAAGTAAGCAGCATATACCACATCAAGTAGATTACCCCCCCCCCCCCCCTCCAACTTTAACCTCACTCGGACACCGAGTTGCGACAGAATTCTCTCTCATTGCCACTTTTCAACTCCCACTCTCAATCCCACCCATCCATGATAGGTCCTAAAACGCCTTCCATTCCATGCGTGTGATATCATATCATATCATGTCATCCATTTTTACATAATTACCCACACGCACAGGTGAAAAAAAGGGGAAAAAGGAAAAAAAAGAAGAAAAAAAAAGAAGAAACCCCCCAAAAAAAATTCAGCGCCCCATGATCCAATTCCGGAAAATCCCACTCACACAACTCACACACACACCCCTCGCATGAACTTCTTTCCATCGGGGAAGGTTCGAAACCTTCCATAGAAGGTAGTATAGTGTAGTGCGGTGTCGGTGCCCCACCCACACAACCTTTCGCGCGCATAACGGATTACACACTGCATGCACTTGACCCCTTACGGCAGGCGAAGCATCCAATGGGAAAAGAATCGCGCCACGAAGCGAGTCTATCCACGCAGTGCTGGCGTCAAGTACCGGTACATGTGCATTTTTGATGACTTTTTTTTTCTTCCCTTTTCTCTCACGTGAATATAGAACAAAATACACAACAAACAAGCAAACAAACAAAACAATAAATTATTGTACATAAGTTTTTTTTTTTTTTTTTTTTTTTTTTTGGGGGGGGGGGACTACTGTCATCAAAACACCTGGGATAAAAAACACATATAGTTAAACAGTAGGACAGACACACACCTTGGCCATTTCATTCATCTGTGACGTAGATAGATAGCTAAACCACCGGAACTCTCTTTGTAAAGAACGATCAAGAATTCCACTTCCCCCATGAGCACCACCATAGCAACCACCCACACACACATACACACACATACACACACACTCAAACACACTTGACAATTTCCATGTATGTACCGCAAACAAAATGTGCCCTCAAGGGCCAAAAAAAAAAAAAAAAAAAAAAAAAAAAAAAGAATAAAAAGAACATCTGAAAATTTTCTTTAAAACAGAAAAACCACATATTTCTCCTCAATTAATAAAACTCCGTCCAACTCCATTCCTCAGAAAAAGCTCTCAGAAAAAAGAAGAAGAAAAAAAGCATGCCATGCCGCCAAATGAACAAATTAAAATCAAGAACACATACACACGAAGAAGGGGAGGGAAAAAAGAAAAAGAAACTAGAGCGCGGAAGATAAAGTTTCTAAAAAGAAAAAGGAAGAATTTTGTGTTGTGTGGATATCCATCCCATCTCATCCATTGATCCTCCTCTTTTACATGCCCTTCCTCCGCGATGTAAGGTACCTTCCATAAATCCTTTAATCCCAAACAGGTTCCATACCATAGTACTTTCCATGAACAAAAAATTCTAGCCATTTCCCATCTTTGCCAATACCCATCTCTCTGTCCATTTCACTGACCTAACCCAAGAATAAACCATTTCAACCGGTGTGTGGCCTTACCAAAAAACACACTTTTTGTGTCACAGCAAATCTTGTGTGTGCGTCCCCCATAAAATACCCCATGCCATTTTTGTTTATATCTCCATCTCCCCAACATTCCATCTTCGCCGTCCAAAGCTCACCAAAAGTGCCATACCCCTCCTCCTCAACCAAAAAAGAGACCGAGCCTCATATACTCATTGCTGGGGACAGTAGTAATGTTGGTTGCAGCCCGACAGTGCTTTGGTTCGCATTCGACACCTGGGTTTAGTCTTTGAACTGTGAGGTGATAAGGCTGTCCGTACAAGCGACCTTCCCAGCTGTCTGCTCTCGAATCGACCGCTCCGTCTTCTTGTGCATCAACCTCGATCCTTCTCTAACCTATCGGTTGGCCCTTTTGTACCATTCCCGCCTCGATTAGCTAACCAAAAAGAGCTGCCTCAAACACAAAATATGAGATTTTTGTGCATCGGTCCAAAAAAACCACCATGACAGCTGGTTCCATGCCTGCCAATTTTTTGGTAACATCCGCATAAAAGCCACAGCTGCTGCAGTAGACGTGTGGCACTTTGCACAAATTAGGCTGTCAAGATAAGCCTGTTGCGGTCTCAGAGGAAACCAGACTCGGCCAAGACCCTGTTATTTTCGTGACGAGTCAGTACAGAGATCTTGCCAAAAGAGTGAAGAAAACGAAATGCGCAAAAGAAAGCGGTGGAATAAGGGATACAGGCAAGTTCGATCCCGTCACAAAGAAAAAAGTATAAATCCGCCGGCGGAAAGAAGGAGAGCGTCCAAACAGAAAGGAAGAAGAAAAGAAATCAAAGAAGGCCAAACATGGTTTGGGACTGGTGTGAGTAATGGAGTGGCCTGTACCTGACAATCTTTTCGTCCTCTCGTTCGCGAGGCTCGATGAGCAAGCTCTTGTCGTACATCTCGTGTACGTCGCCGGCGGCCTGCATGTTGCTCAAGATATAATCCTGCAGCTCCGGGACGGGCTGTAGCGAGTAAGCAACATTCTGATACTGCTGGATGTCCCTTATAACATCAGCTGTCTTCATGCGCTTTGCAAAGTTGATGAGGTGGGTCTTCTTGATGACGCTCGGAATACCATCTTCTATGAAGGTAAGATCCGTCAAATAAACGCCTGTAAACGCGTCCAAGTTAATTCACACCATTTTACCATGAAGTGGCCGTCGTGTAGGTCTGCTGCTTACCAAAGAAGGGGATGCATGGCGGTTGGGCGGCGTGGAGAGCCTCTCTGTATTCACCAAAGTTCTTGGTGCTGGCCATCAGCTTGCGCATTGTCTCCAATGTGCCGTGGCAGCGTTGGGGCACCTGATCCCAAGTACGCTTCAGCCGGGCAATGGGGGCGGTGCCCAAGGCGGATATGACTGACGTCAGGGTCGAGAAGTTGTTCAGACTTCGGCATTTGTCGGCGACCGCTACGAAATGCTTAATAACCACAACGCGCTTCCTGACGTCCGTCTGAGAGAGAATCATCTCGGCCACCCAGTTCGTCATTTGGTTCGAATGTAAAATGAGCGCCTTCACGTTAGGGGCGGGCTCAGGTTCATCAGACCCAACCTTCTTCTGCCAAGTCTTATTTAAGCATTCAGTGGGTTTGATTTTACCGTAGAGCCGTGACTCGATGATGGTAAGTTGCCTGGCAAATTCCATAACATCGATGTCAAGGAACTTGAGCTTCTTCATGTTCTTCGGCATGATGGGTGCCGGCGTGTTCTGGTTGACTGTCTGGACCATGCGACGGGCGCCCACATCCTTGCCACTCAACCGTTGGTCGAGAATGGTCATGAGCGGTCCCGCGCCGGGTGTCTCGGTTGACTTTACAGTATCCTTGGCAAAGTTGTAAACGTCGCGAAGCAGCTCTTTTATCTTCTCGTCGTTGGGGTCCTCCATCCAGAAATTGTCGAACCAATTCTTGAGAATATTGACGATGCGGAAGCGTATCAGCTTTTGTTTGCCGGTTTGCCACATTTCAAACTCTGCTTGTGTTAGACCTTCAGGTGGCTGGAGATTAAATCTCTTAACTAAAAGCTCGAAAAGCTCCCTGGCGGTCGTGAAAGATCTGTAAGTGAGGAGGAAGGTATTGTTGAAACTGGCGTCCAGTTTGTCGTGGCGGGTGAGCTGCTCCACCAAGGCCATTAAAGAGCCACCCTTCACAGCTGGTGGCACGACCTTGAGATCCCATGACACTTCTGCTTCATAATCCAGCTTCATGAAATCCGGAGTGTCGTCGACAACCGCTTGCTGTGCCACAGGGGTAGGGTCCTCTCCGAAAAACTTCTTAGCCTTGGAGATATCACCCTTCCGGTATGGGTTAGCTGCTGGTAAAGTATCGCCCTCCGAGTATGACTGTGAGGTCATCAGGCCCGGCCGTACCAAGCCGCGCGACTCTGTGCGCTGGTGCCGCTCGTAAGGCATGGTGTCCATCCGCCTTGGTTGCTCCCGCTGCAACGGCTCTTCACGCATGCGGCTCTCTAGCTGCTGTTGCATAACAATCAAAACCTGCTCGGACAAGAGCTGCAGGGAGAAACCAATGTGTGAGGAATTCGTTTCAAGTGCCCTCGCGCACTGTCTGACGTACTCTAGTCGCTCCTCCAGCGCTTGCCCGCGGACTTCGGACCACTCATCTGCCAAGGGACCTGCCACGGCCTGGCAGCCCAAAAGGAGATCGGAGATGTTGTCATACAGACTCTGCTTGTTTGTACTGAAATCAGCGAGTTGCGGAGTCTGGAAAGTGTTGTCAAGTAAAGATAAATCAATCGACTCAATCATGGCGATCCAAGGCTTGAACATCTCCAGCACCTTGCCTCCGGCCGCACAGACATTGTTCCCAATAACCTCGTGCTTATAGGGCGTAATGATCTTGTCTGTGACCAAGAGGTTCTTGTCTAACTCTCGAATTCCAGAAACCAGCATCCGTTTTAGTTCGTCCAGTCGCTCAAGAAGCTTGCCATCAAGAATTGCAGTAGGCTCGACCGCTCCCTCCTCGTCCTCCAGAAAGTTCGAGCTGATAGGATCGCGAGGTCCGAGACCGTTGTTTTGCCAACTACCACCGGCGTTGGAGCCAATTACGAAGCCTGGGAATAGCCGTGGAATCTCGTCACCACGCTGTTGCTTTGCGACGTCGAGATAACTAAAGACACCAAGGAGAACACCATCTGCTTCTTGCAGACATTTCTGTATCGACTCCGCATTAGGCCAGTCGGCGGCAGCAATGTGAGAAGAGATGACAAGTTTCGAGAACTTGGACATCATGTCGCGAAAATGAGGATAGAGCGCCTTATTAGTGGATATGATGGAGGGCTGGCCAGAGTGGTTATCGGTCGTTCCGGACCCCGCTGCGAGTAGAAGTCGCAGATGATCTGATATATCCTCGGCGCGCGCGACGTATTCGGAGCGTGCACCGCTTGTGATGGCCTCGCGATACCGATCGATGGCCTTTTTCATGTTGGAAACCAGTCTTGGCCACGTCAGAGCGGGGGTGCTCCCGTCGTCAAAGAAAGACCTTGGGATTGTTGCTGCTGTGGGGAGATTGAAGCCAGAGCTGGTAAAAGCGGTGGCCGACGACACCATAGGAGTTCCAGCAACACCACCGTTCGGAAATGTGTCGCCACGCGGTCTAGTACCTGGTGACTGTCCATTGATGGAGTCCATGGAGGGAGCGGGAGAGATGCCAATGCCATCATTCGCTCGGCGCGTAATGGGCTACGTCAAGGCGGACTGTTAGCGTTGTATCACCAACGTTGAAGATATCGGAGTAGAATGAAAAGGGGACCCGAAGGAAAAACGTGGACATACCAAAGTACCCCGCATGAGAGCCTCGCCCTCCAATTCCGAAGCCGAGTTAACATCAGATTCATCCTCTTCATCCTGTGTTAAACCCCTGGCAATCATCTCAGCTGGTGGTCTCGTCCTTTCGGGAAGAACGACGTTCATGCGATCGCGGGGGCCCGTTTCCGTGACTGATGAGGGTGACTCGAGCGGCAATTCCATACTGCTTTCACCGGTCATGGTATTGTAATAGAAGAGCCTGCCATCCGGAGTGGCCTGTGGGATCCAGAAGTCGGCCCTTGACCTATCACCATCGTTTGCGTCATGAGAAAGACCGCTAATATCGTCCTGGTCTGAGCCCTCGTCGTCGTCAAAACTTTCCTCGTAAACTTCCTGATTATCGTCGTGTTCTTCCTCCAACTGCTCATTATCGCCATTTTCTTCGAGTTCTGGAAGTTCGTCGGGGCTGGAAATAATTTGGCAGTAATTACTTGGAAACCACCCTCTGACACCGTTAATAACACCATCCCACCATCCGCTTTCTAGTCTGGTTATAACCTGGATGATGTCACCCTCGTGGAAACTCAAGCTTGTCCTGTCATCAGCCTCATAATCGTAGAGGGCCTTGACGTACATGGCGCCGGGTGGCGCCGAGCCGACAATCCCGTTCATGTTTGAAGCTGTGGAGAAATATGTGTTGTAGGAATCGTCGCGACCGGCGCTGGACTCCCCCAGCGACACCGAGCTGGTGGGGTCGCTAAACTGCTGCTGCTGCTGCTGCCGCTGCCGCTTATGTAGCTGCTGGTGATAATGGTAGTGGTGGTGGTGGTGGTGTCGCTGCTGTTGTTGGTGAGAAGCCTTTGACCCGTGAGACTCGTGGTTGGACGAAGAGTTCGTTGTAGTATTATTCTGACCCTGGATTGCCAACACAGGGGTCTGTGTCATTAGCATATTGATGTTGCCCGGAAGACGAGAAGGGGCGACATGGAGTTCGGCCGGGTCGTCGGTAGCAGGCTCATTCGAGACCGGGCTTCTTCTCGAGCGGCGACTTCCCCTCGAAAACAGAGCAGGCGACAATACGATGATAGAATCAATTGAATGGGCGGCCGGCGTTGGCTGTAGCTAGCCAATATAACTCACAAACCACAAAGCGGGAGGAAATCCGAGCGTGGTTCGCTGCCCCCTGTTCGGGCGCTAGAGGGCCTTGTAGGGACCGATAGTGTCGCGGCGGGCGATTTGACTGGTCGGAGAAGGTGGATGGTCTGCGCGTAAAGGAATGTCGGAGGGGTGACAGTTGCAATTCGTCCAATTTCTGGATCGAGAGGTGGGTGCTCTGATGAAGGATTGGCGTGGTTTGGTTCGGTGGTTGTAGCGAGTGGTTGTAGTGCAGTTGCTGGTGTGCAGTGTCCAGTGCTTGGTGTTCTTCGCTTCCCCGCAGCGCAGCCCGCAACACGGACTCCTGTCCCTTCTCTCTGCTAAATACAAGAAAAAAATATAATAGGCACTATGTTCCCGGGGAATGGGATATGTAGGGAATGAATCAGATGATGTTCAAGGGTCGGGTCGATAAAGAGACAAGTGTTTGGGGTTTCGGTCGAGGCAGAGGGTCCGTCCGTTGGCCACAGCTTTCGAAGAAGAGAGCGGGGTGAATGAACAAGGCCAGGCCCCCGTCACTGTACCGCATTGGATATTGGGTAAGGTACCTGGTCATGAGGGTGAGGAATCTGCTTCTCTCCCTTCAAAACTCTTTTTCATCGAACTTGAACTTATACTTGTTCTCATTTCTTCCAAAAGATACTTTACCTCCTCAGAAAGAACGAATTTGTATCCGATCCCGTCTTCTTTTTCTCACAAGTCTCAAGGCATTTTTTCTGGGAAACATCTGCCTGCCGCCCACCTTGTCCGCGAAATGTTACTGAACGGGACCGCTAGCCTTGGCGAGAAGGTCCCCCCCTTAAAATCGAAATCAATTTTCATACAGCCCCAAGGGCCCCCAAAATGCACTCGTACCAATACAGCCCTTGACTGCGTGGAAACAGCGTTAGTGTGCATTGCGGGCCAGCCCCTCAAATGGCTAACTTGTTCCCGAATTCCCCTCCCCCTCCTCCTCCTCCTCTTTGCATGCCCGTCTTACTTTTATTCCTGTACATATGAAAATGAAATTTGAGATAGCTACAGTCCGAGACGATTAGGAGCTGAAAAGTAATGACGATATCTTACCATATCTCAGCCTGTGTTCTCTTGGCTGCTTGATTCTATATAGCAGCGTTGCTTGCTTTCTAAATCATCAGCCGAACAAAGAAGAGCCCGCGTTAGATTCTTGGAGACACTACACCGGCAGGATCCATACCGTCGAAAGATAACTGCTGCATGATTATCCAAGCTCTTGGGAAGCCATCCGTCAATTCTCGATTGAGTCAATTCGCGCCGCTGCATTCGCTAGCAATCTCAGGCTCGCGGTCCTGGCCTCGCACTTGACCCGAGGTAGCTAGAGAGGCACCGCACCAAGGCACACCAAGCACGTCCATCATCGCTCTTGCTCAGCTTCCCCTGACGAAACCAAGTCCTCGGGCCTGTGTCGTTTGGTCTTGTTTCTCCTGATCGTGCCTTGCTCCCAATTACACCGAAGCAGAGGATTCTAGCCAAAACCTAGAAAGAGGTGGGGGTCTCCCCTTTCTGCCCTCTTACGAACCCTTCTATGCTACTCGTCCCGAAGCCATGGGAATCCTGGCAAAACCCATCCGGGAGTTTTGGTATAAGTCTTGTTCTCGGCTCCTGAGGCTGATGGAGAAGAACATGGTCCTTCGTTGGGCAGAAATTGGATGTTCCAGCTTAGCCCAAAGTCTGCGGGTGCCACATGACCGGGGCTTGTAAAAGTCGAGATATTGCTAAAAGAAACAGCAAAGACATATATGATGAAACCCTGGTGTATAGTCGTGCAGACGAAAAAGACCGATAGTTCTGTCCATGATCGGCCTCTAAAAGAGCAGGTGAAGTCATTGAGGGTGGTAATGGCACACTCGTTGGCTCCTCATATCATAAACCTCATGGAGGCGACGAAGTTAACGACAACGAGGACGCCTTGCCATAAGATGTGGCTCGGGTAGCTCATATCAGCCGCCACCACGTGTTAGAAGCTGTCTTGTCTCTGCGGCATCAGCGGTTACTAGAGTGACAGCACTGCAACAAACCGTTTTCGTAGTATACGAACCGATCGTCCTGCTGAAGCCTACTCATCTAGCGCCCTCCCCCTTGCTGCGTCGGCGGAGACAGCCTCTTGGAGATTATGAGCCTATCCCGATCTGCTTTACAATAGTTGACGGAGGATTGCATGCCGTGTAGCCAGCAAGACAAGCTGAACTTGCAGTACTGTATCACCAGATAAAGTGGCAAGATTCCTATCGTGTGTAACGGGGCCGATACGAACAACACAGCAATGGCACACACGTGTTGCCGGCTGTCTGCAAGCGAATCGAAATATCGCCGCAAAGGCTTGATGGCGTCAACACCTGTGCCTAACCTCAGATCCGGGGCTCAGCTTCCCGTCATCGGAGGCGCTTGGGAACCCAGAAAGGCGGCATAGTAGCCAGCCGTCGAGAGAAGACTCTGTCGGGCTGCATGTACAGTGGAACGATAACCTGACGACCACGTGTACCCATGTTGAAGATGAGTTTACCACAGTTCAGACTGAAGTCCTTTCAAGGCCGTACCGGACGGTGTACGGATGACGGAATCACGGGTCCGTACCGTAGACGACAGTGGTTCGGGCCTGGCGGAACGGACGGTTGCTAAGGTAGAGGCCGCAGAGCGCCAACGCTGGAAGAGGAAGAAAAGAGCGGGTTGTGTGTTGTTTTGCTTGCAGTTTCCCCTGATCCTGGCATCCTTGTTTCTGCGGGTGTGGATGGAACCGGCGGTCACTCCCGACTTGACAGGGGGTATTTTTCTGACCAGAATGTGCGGTGAACAACGTGCTTGACCGCCCGGCGTGTTAGAATGCATCCTTTCCTGTCTGGTTTTTTTGCTTTTGATGAATCCTCGAACCCCTCCATGCTCTTGTTGTTGGGCAGATGGGAGATGGCAGCCACTTGGCATGCAGTCGGTACCATTGTGGGCATGCTTTGAGAATGGTATTCTGTTGGCTTGTGAACAAGACTTGAAGGGAAAAAGTGGTTCGAGATGACTTGCTTTTTGTGAAATGATGAGACATCCGGCACGACCGCGGGTGCTGATATCCCCCGATCCTCAGGAGCGCAATTATGAATAAGAGATAGGCAGGGTTCGAGAAAAAATCTCGATGCCAATTTCCGAACCCTCGGCCTCGGGCCATGGATCTTGAGGCCCAGATGAGATGACTGAGACCAAAAAGGGAACGGTCCCACCCTCCAAGGCATTGCGTTGAAACGGTGGGAAATGAACAAGCCCTCCAAAGAGGGTCAAACGGTGGTGCATGTTTTGTCGCCTTGTCAAGTGATGGAATCATGGAAGACGTCGAGATCATGCTTCGGTAGCTTCGCAAGTTTCATGTCCAAAGATATCTTTTTGTCAAGGTAGAATTACGGAGGAAATTGGGTAAAGTGCTTGTAAAGCAACAAGGGGGTACTACACTAGGGGTGATCTGTCGTTCACGTGCGCTGCGTGTGCTTCCGGGGAGATCATCCAACGATCACTTGAAATGATGAGCCCGTGTGCGACAAGCCCCGTCCGCCAAGGTTGTTCCGAGTCGTCGTCGCGTCGTTTCCTTCGAGAAAGAGCACACACTTCCAACCTGTAAAATTCCGAGGATTGGCCGCAATCTTTCCCCAGAATGTCGTCAATCCTTTCTGTGCGGGCCCCGGACGGGGTCTGTATCTGGTTAGGACGGTTGGATTGATCCCAAGATGTCTTGGTGTTTGGTTGCAACAATCTCTGCAAAACCAGAATGGTAAAATAAATAAAAAATGGCTCGAGCAAACCACCCTCCATCGATCCTCCGTCCTTCCGGGATTTCACAGGCAGACGGATGGCAGAGGTGTGTGTCTGTGTGGCCCATGTGTGGCTTTTTTTTTTTCCTCTGTTGGAGGATCCAAAATTTCCAGGGATGTCAATTCGGGATTTCATCGTGGAACAGCAAAAGAAAAAGAAAAAAAGCAATCACTCCGCCAATCCCAATTTGCTGCTGACCAACCCTGGAGCAAAAGAGCCACAGAGGCTGAACACCGCACTCAACCTCCCGCCAAAGGAGGGGCAACCCATCGCGTAATCTAGCCATATCAGCCAGGAACTTGATAGCCGGAGTCAATGGAAATTGGAACTGTTTGCTGTGTCGAGTGCGTGTCTCGTCAATATCGACTGTTCCCGATCAGGACCTTTGACGAAGCTGGCTGCAGCATGCATGCAACCTGCCGTTCTTGCAACCTCCCGCCTCTTCTTGTCAAGAGAGGAAGCAGCTCTCCGAGACCACTGGTCAGTGGTGGTCCATTCAATCAAAGTGGGGCTTCCCTGTTGGTCTCGGGGTTGCTGGGGGTTCAGGTGGGCTTGCTTGGTGGGCTGGTGGGGTGCTTATCGAAACCTTTTGAGGAGGGATGGAGGGGTTGCATTTCAAGAGCTGGGAACCGACCAGCGAACCGTCATTGTGGCTAGCGAACCGGCATCGACTTCCGCCCCGGATTAGTGCAATTTTGTTGTCACCCGTGCGGCGTAATTTCAGGGGATGAAAAACTCTTCCATGCAAACAGGAGGAACAGGGCCTCTAATCCGCACGGTTTGGTAAGACAGAAAACAAAAATTTTCGACGATTCAACCACCGTTTCCCCTCTCCGTGCCCTCGCAGTCGCCGGTCGGGATCTCTCGAAGCGGGCGACTCCATTTACCCCTCCAGTCTGCGAGGTGGTGTCGGGATCATGCCTGTGGAAGCTGGTGTGTTCTGCGAATTGTTCGGCCAAGATGCCAAGACACCAAACAGAGGCTAGCCCCGCTGAAGCGGATCGCGGAGCACGTCTGCCACGGGTCTGCCGCACTGATGGGACCTGACGATGGGACCGAGAAATCCCAGGGTGACTGGCCGGAGATGTCCTTGATATAGAACAGCGATGGTCTGACATTACCGGGGGAGGGGGAGGGGCTTGAGAGTTTCCAACCCAGGGCAGACGGAGGGGACAGAGGGGACTGGAGGGGAACACATGGATGGAGGGGGTGGGAAGGGAGGGGAGACGAGTTACCCCTCCAACCGGCTTTTTTTTTGAGGGCAAAATGGCAATCATCCATCCAGCAATTCATCCAGGCCTGTCCAGTGCCAGGTTCTATCATGCAACTGGCGACTTCTTCGTCACGAGTTCACGGATCCGTACCGAGCCTGGGCTGTTGGAAAGGTCACGGGACACCCCAGAGTCGATGTGGCATCGCCATCACCACATGGAAGCATACTACGCTACATACACTACCGTCATTACACACAGACAACTTGGAAAGTAAACTCGGGTATTGGCTCTGATTGCTCGCTGCGACACAGCCTTGCTTGCAAGTTGCGGCATTGTCATGCAGACTCCCCTCTACCCGCCAGCGAACGGCAGTGCCTGTAAAGAACCGCTATTTTAGGGGCTGCATGTCGCTGCAGCTCGTCGGTGCGGCAAGGGGGGGAAACGTGCTGAACAGCATATCCAGCTCTGTTTTTTTTTCACGTTTCCAGGTTTTTTTTGGGTAAAATGACCTCCGTTTGTGACGCTCTGACGGTTTGTTCTTCACAGCTCCCCACGATGCCAACGCAACGCTGCAACAGCCCCACATCTAGTGCCGGGCCATCATCGATGAGAGACCAGAACTCCACTCGGGCTTCCAGGTTGACAGTGGATTGAATGCGTGAAGAGTTAGGACTATTACGCTACACTAAATACATACTGCGTGTCTATCACCAATGTGGCGGTCAGCGATTGCCTTGACACCAGCTGATCCCGCTAGAGATGGAAGAAGAAAACGCACAGCTCACAGCTCACAACTGAGCAAAACATTTGCCCCGCGGTGGGCGACCTCCTTCCCTTGAAACTTCGAGGAGATCGAGAAAAGCAATGCTTTCCTGGGACGCCATTGAAAATCGCAAATTTCCGGCTGCCTGGCACTGTGTAACATGCATTACATTTTTACGGGTTTGGATACCGTGGCTTTAACGCGTTAGATCACCGGGTCGCGATTGATAGGATCCCATGGCTCCGGGCCATACCAATCATTAAGAGGGACAACTTGGCGGATTATTGACAGCTCTGCTTGCTCTGCCCCGCGGCCCCTTTCCCAACCCCACCACTGCCAGCCAGAAAGTACTTTGACAGTACTTTGACAGCGAACGTGATGTCTCGGCCAAGTGGCTGTCTAGTACTCAAGAAAAAAAATGATAAAAAATTCAGAGCTCCGGATGCGTGCCGGGATGCTCACCGCTTTCTGAAATGGCGGTAGTGGGTATGAATGCCCCGGATTTCGAGGTGTTGCTGGAGGGTAAAAAGTACTCCATCGTAGAAGCTGCAGGTGTGGATTCCCAACCCCTCGAAAGACAGTGTGGGGCCACAGGAGTTGCTCGTTCCCGGGCTCAACTGGAGCGCGAGCCGCTAGTCCGTTCTGGGACAAAGCAAAATTATCCACCTCTGCTCACAGGCGAACGAAGTGCACCAGGGCAGCACCCCCACCTGCATTGGCACTTTCCCTCCCCCCTCCAGCGACCTCCGCAGCCCATTTTTCCCCTCTCACATCCCTCGCTCTCTCCTCCCGTCATCAACTTTCTTTGAACAACCCCTCCCCAACTTTCCACCTCACCACGAACACATTCGTGGCAGACGGTTATATTTTAATTCTGCGTTCGCGCCCACATCGTTCGTCCTCGCTTTCTGCAGCGAGTTGAATCCCGACATCCATTTTGGCAGAGGCCATTTAATCACCACCATTTCGTCGGCGTCATTCCATGATCAAAGCACAAATGAGCAGCTACAAAACACAGAGTCCATCAGACACACTTTAAATCCCACGGGAGCCCCGCGAGCGAGAGAGAGGAGCCAGGCGATCTCAACGTCGTACTGAGAGAGAGAAGGAGTCGAGCCGGAAGCATCGCCATCGAGTCAGTCGCTGTCATTGTCGTCGTTCGCAATCAATCGCGACTTGCACCCGAGTCTTCGAGTCCGGTTTGAAAGCGGTCCATCCAAGAGTGCAAGCAGCACGCACACACGACACACGACATACAAAATGCCTGGCGCAAGCGTGGCAGTGATGCCATCATCAGCAGCTTCAACACCGGCTTCAAGGAGAACCTCTGCAGCTGCACCGGAGCGAAAATACAAGTGCCAGTTCTGCAATCGAGCTTTCAGCAGAAGCGAGCATAGAAGTAGACACGAACGTTCACGTAGGTTGATCAATCCCTCAGCATACTCCGACAGCTCACTGACCCAATTGTGCAGATACCAAAGAGAGACCTTTCAAGTGCCTGAAATGCCGAAGCACCTTTGTTCGCCGTGATCTCCTCCTCAGACACGATCGCACTGTCCATGCCAAAGACGGAGGCGTCCCCCTTCACAGTGATGGCAAGCGTCGTGGCGGCCCTAAGACTGCCAGGAACGTCAGCGGCTCTTCAAAAACGCCCCTCGCCATTGACACTTCTGTCCTTGAGCATATCGACATGAGCGATGACATGGATACAGAGACTGCTGCGATGCTGATTACTGACCTCCATCAAAAGACTACCGCAGCTGCTAGGGCCAACGGCGGCCACTTTGATAGCAGTCCCAGCATGTCCTTTGCCACTCATGGATCGTCGATAATCGATGCTGCAGTCACGTATCCCAACGGGGCCATAGGGTTGCCGCAGTGGGATGGGTTCATGTCACAAGAAGCCAAGGCGCATTCGATTACCTCGGTCGGATCTATGCCATACGATGCTCAGAGCTCTAGCCAACACGGCGGATTGGCACCAGGCTTGCTTGCAATGATCAACTCAATTCCCCCATCTGCTGCTGGCACTCCTGCCCCGCAGTCACCCTTCCAGCAGCATCGTGCAAATACCCCTGGTGAGAACGCCCATTACCCTGCCGGGTTCAGAACTCCTCAGGTCGGCAACGATGAGGAGAGGAATATCGTCTTGGACAACATTCGCAACCAGGACACCGAGCATGCTCTTCCAGAAGGCTTCCGTGTTCCGAGCTTGTCATCCATGAACCGCTACTTGAACACCTACTTCAGCTTATTCCACCATCATCTCCCGTTCCTTCATCCTGCGTCTTTCGAGCCCACCCAGGTGTCACCTGCACTACTTCTGGCGGTTCTTTCCATCGGTGCTCTCTACGCCTTTGACCAAGAACAAGCTTATACTCTGCACATCGGTGCCAAGGTCTTGGTCAATCAGTTCCTACAGAACAAGGAGAACTTCAGCTCCAGAAAGTGCCCTCTCTGGACAATGCAGAGCTCGTTGCTCAACATGGTCTTTGCCAGTTGGAGCGGTGACCCGAAGGGTTTGGAGTGGGCCTGTTCCATCAAGAGTTTACTTGCCAATATGGTGGCCGGAAACCGCTATGAGTTGAAGCTTAGGCAGGAAGCCCGTGAGGGTCGTGCACCGACCCGTGCTGAATGGGTTGAGGATGAGGGCGGACGTCGTACTTACTATGCTGTCTACATCTTCTTTGGGCTTTTGACCCTTTCATACAATCACACCCCGGCCATCAGCTTCAATGAGTTTGAGGACCTTCAGCTTCCGTCCACAGAGGTGCTTTGGAACCTTAGAGTTTCTGAGGACGCGTGGCCAGACCACTTCAAGGTCTCGCCCAGCCTCACCTTTTTGGAGGCTCATGACAACTTGTTCCAGGGGGATACTCTCAAGTACAGCGCTTTCGCGACTCGTGTTATGATCAACGCCCTCTTCCTCGAGGTCTGGTATCACAAGCGCAGCCCTGAGGCTTTGCAAGATGTGGTCACCGAGTACAAACTCAGGCTTGCACTCGAGACGTGGGAGAAATCTCTAGAGCTTTGCGAGCCTGAAGCCGTCGCCGTGCCACTTAGCGCTCCTCACAAGGGTCACCCGTTGATCTTCAACGCCAAGGCCATGTTCCGCAACGCGCGGGCTCGACTGGAGGTGGACCTGAAGACGGTCCAGGAAGCTCTCCGATACCACGACTCGTACGAAGTCGCTGCGGCCATGTCGAACGCCCGTGATCGCGTCAAGCGCTCGGGCGAGATGATCAAGGTCATCCAGGAGTGCTATAACTGTCTCGAGATTGCCGTTGTCCAGGGTGTCCGATGGGTTGCCCGCACCTCGCCGACGAACTGGAGCATCGAGCACCCCCTATGTGGCATGGATCTCATGATCATCCTTAGCTTGTGGTTGTACCGTCTGGAACATGATGAGGAACCAGCTACGGAGGACGAGTTAGCCATGTACAACAAGATTCGTAAGCTTCTCAACAAGGACTTTGAGGAGCCTTACACCGTCCCGCATTTGAGTTCCATCGTGGCCCGTCTCTGGGGTTCCATGCTGGACGAGGTGGTTGTCTGGGGGTAAGTTTGCTGTCCTTTTCTCGTCTATCTCTTTATAGAACCACTCTTGCTAACGACTCTATAGCATTGCTCGTCTCATGGGCGAATCCTTCCGGCTCCACTCTCAGGCCCTTGTTGGCTACGTGGACGATGTTGCTGCTTCCTCTAGTGTCTCGACACCGTCCATGACCTCTCAGGGGGCGGACGAGGACAGCGTGTACTAAACTTGATGACATTAACGAACGTTTTTCCTTTTTTATTTCCTTGCTCTCTGTTTTTCATAGTGTTCGGGTGGGGTTTCCTGGGCATATACCTCTCAGCGTCTTTGGTTTTTCTCACTTAATTCTTTTCCCTTATTTCTTTCTTTTTTCTACTCGTGAGAGTGTGGTTGGCAGATTGGGATTTCTTGGCGTGGGCGTGGTTGTGTGTCTACTTTTGAAGTTGTTTTTCCTCGGTTTTTGGTGCTTGCATTTCGCGTCGCATCGTTATGGTTTCCGGCAATATGGGGGACAGGTTTGGTAACGGGTTTCGCATCGGTCCAGTGGGAGGACCCACGAACACAACACCTAATATCTGTCACTGTTGGCTGGTCCATTTGAGGAGGAATATCTTTCTCCGTGTTTCATTCACCCTTAACCATTATTTAATTTGCTTAGGGAGCAACGGCTGATTACTTTTCTGTTTTTTTCTTTTTTGTTTTTTTTCTTCTGTTCTGACAGTTTCCTTTCGGCTCTGTCGTCTCGGATACCTTGTTCGAAATATTTGTTTCGTGTTTTTATCTTGTTTCCTTTTTTTCTTTCGCTATTTAGTTGTTTCCTATTTTGTTCCCATCTGTTCTGTTCTACTTCCTGTATTAGATACGTTGCGGCTCGGATGGGCGGGATGGATCTAAGGATGGGAAGGGAAGGGGCTCTCTCTTCGTGACGAGTCACTGAGTTATTGGCGGTTGAGGGATGAAATGGATGGATGAAAGGATGGGACAGGAAGGGTTTAAAACAGAGGGAGGAGAAAGGCAGGAAGGAAGGCATAGGCGGATGGGTTTTGAATTAATCTGGTTGTTGTTAATCGTTGTCAATGTTTTCCTTGCCGTACTTTGCTTATTTTTGGTTCTTTTCTGTTGTTTCTTTTGTCTTGTTTGTTCTCTTTTTTTGTTCGGCGGCACAGACGGGCCAGCCAGGAAGAGGAAAATAGGAGAAGAGGAGGACAACAATACCTTTCTATCCGAGATTGCAAAATTGAAAGTACTTGAAATTTGTCACAGATGCTGTTTATCTATCCCAATCTCCTATTCTCATGTTTCCTTATGTTTCTTTCCTATAGCTTATCCACTGCCACTGGGTCTGTCTGGTGATGTGATGTTGATAGGCTGTTTTCTTCTATCTAGTAGATACCTTATATATTCACATAACAACCTACCGGCGGCAGTCTGTCACACTCTTCTTCTCTACCCCCCCCCCCCCCCCCAAAAAAAAAAAAATTAAGCAAGTATAGCACACTGTCAATCAAGTTCATGGTCACGGTTGCCTAGTTGTGATTAGTTTTGTGTATCAGGGGGTTACTAAGGTCTGATCTGTATAATATGCCCCTTGGAGTGCGGGCGAGGCTGAAGGCACCCAGCAGGGATCATTATCAACGTCAGATGAACTACCAACAAATAGATGAGAGGCAAATGACGAACTCGTACACATGGATAGACTGTGCACAGCAGCATAATGTTCTCATCTCTCTCTCTCTCTCTGTGTCCATGATGTAGTGTGACTACCCTCCATTCCCCAACCCCCCGCCCCCTGTTTCTCCCCATGCAGGCACCCAGTTCCATCCCCTTTGATGGGAGAGACATGAATCTGCAGGTGCCTTGTGAGATTAAAACACGGATGCTTGCTTCTGCCACGGCAAGGCACCTAGGTAGGTAGTTAGGTAGGGATGGGATCTATATCGCTTACTCGCTCGCGGGAAGGCGCAAAGGTGGGAAGCGAGCGAGGTATGGCAGTTGCTGGGAGAGGTCCCGGCCCCTTCCTTGAAAGAGATCGCATCGGCATGGAGACCACCGGGCAAGCAGAGGTTCCCCTTTCCCCTTCTCTCTTTTTTTTCCCCCTTTCTTTCTTTCTCCTGTCTCCGCCGGTTGAAACTGAGCTGCGAATTTTGGACTTTTCGTCAATTTCATTATACCTTGCGATCGCAGCTCGGATCGCACGTACCCGTTTGCTCGACACCGGACCCCAGTGTTTGGCGCCATTCATCTTATTGCGACACGAAAACGAGGGGCAAAAGCCGGACAGCTACATAGATCTCATCTCCGCCGTGCGATCCGATACTTTCCCCCCCGGTCTCCCTTCGATCCAACGATGCTGCAACAATGGCTTACCATCCTCGACCTCTTCGTAGTCATGCTCTGCTGGAGAAGCATCACCGGCGCGATAGCCCCTGACAACCGCATGGCAGATTACCTGGAGTCGAGATGCCCCGTCTTCCTCCGGGCCGTTCGATGGTTCATGTGGTCTCTCTTGCCGCTTGTGGTTCTTGCGGATTGTGAGTGTGGGTATTCGTTGAGTCTCAACAGCAGCAACGGTTTACCTTCGGCAGCCCTTTTTACCGACTTGATCGAGTCAGATTTCACGAGGGTTGATGATATTTCGCAGAACACGGATTGGGTCCGGCAGGCTTTCAACTTGACCAACGACCGGGCGAGGGGACAATATGGGGAGATGTTTGCTGTGGAGAATGTGGTTGTCAGTCCGACGACAGGTCAACCCAAGGAGGACGAGGAGGACGAAGAAGCCGGGCTGAGGCTCGTAGTCCGCAGCGAGCCAATCGAGAACATGATTCCCGTTGCTGAGATCGACACACACCGACTGGACATGTTCTGGGGCACTTTCCGGGCGTCAATGAAGATGACTGATCAAAAGGGGACCTGTGCGGCCTTCTTCTGGTATTTCAACGACACCCAGGAGATTGATATGGAGTTCCTATCCAAGGACTTCAACGCCAGCAACAGCAGCTACCCCGTCAATCTTGTTTTGCAGTCCCGGGACGCCGTGATGGCTGGGTTTGACGCGGCCAAAACGAGCAACTTTGTGAAGGCGTACCTGCCGTTTGACCCGACCAAAGATTTCCACGAATACCGGATCGACTACCTGCCCGGGCGGGTGTTTTTCTATGTCGACGGTGTTGTCCTGTCTGAGATGGTGGGGAACGCTGTCCCGTCGTCCCCGGGGCACTTGATCTTGCAGCACTGGAGCAATGGGAACAAGTTGTGGTCCGGGGGCCCGCCGGCCGAGGATGCTGCGTTGACGGTGAAGTATGTCAAGGCGTACTTCAACTCGTCGACTATCCAGAGGCAGAGGGACTGGCACGGGAGGTGCAGGGACGTGCACGCGGCGCATGCCGTCTGCAAAATTCCGGACATCACGCCAGTTGATCACAACGCTGCCGGATGGTTCTTCAAGGACAAGGGGAACATGACCAACAACCAAACAGTGTCTGGACTGAGTGGAGGGACGAAGCTGGAGCGGATGTGGTGGTTAGTCATGGGGACATTCTTGTTCCTTAACGGAGGGGCATTTGCGTTGTGGTGAGGGTGCATCGGCCGTTTCTATCGTTGCAACACCAAGAACGGCGATTAGTAAATATAGAAATATAGCTGGCTTGCTCTGGGAAAGATACTGATACCGAGGGGTGGAAGAGCTTGGCTAAAGGATTTATATCCTTAGCTGAATGTAATTAACCCAATTAATTAATGGTACCATTTTAAGACTCCGTGGCCATCATGCCTTTCGCTGACTGCTCAGAATATGGATCATGAAAAATGCTGTGATGTTGATCCGAAAGCTCATGAAAATTCTTGAGCCCTGTGAAAACTCGTATGCTCACCTAAACGCCCAAAAACTCCGTCCCCGACCATGCCTGATATACATGAACCGAACCAGATCCCTATTTACCCATCCCAAAACTAAATCTCATGCAACCAAGTCCAAACTCTCAATCCCTCCTCCTCCTATCCCTATCGCTGTCCCTATCCCTCTCTTTCTCATCCCCACCAGCAAGGTTCCCATCGCCATCGGCCAACTTCTTCAGCCTCTCTTCCTGCCTCCGCCAATGGCTTCCCTCCTCGTAATCCTTGCTGATTTTGAGTGCCTGTCTCAGCCGCTCGCTCTCCCTGATCTTTGCGTCGGCAAGTTCGTGGACCTGATGCATCTTGATGTTTCGCTTAGGGCCGGGGGGGCCATTCCCCCCACCTCGCTTCCGGTCATTTTCTTGTAGTTGTTGTTTTTGCTGTTGTTGTTGCTCTGCTTGAAGCTTCTTCCGCAGCGCGTCGCATTGCGCGTCGATCTCATCCTCCTCGAGCTCTCCTTCGTCTTCTAGCTTGTCGCGCAGCTCAAAGACTTTTACTTCCACCTCGCGCTTGCGCTCGTGCTCTAGGAGTCCTTTATCCGGCTGACGCTGGATGTGGGATTGTGAGAGGGAGGGAGGGTTGAGAGGTGCGTAAGGGGCTGCGCGGTCGCGTGGGCGCATGTGGGCTAGGTTGCGCTGGACGTAGCCCGAGGTGCCGGACCCGCGGGGGGTGGAGAGGCCTACGTTGTCTGACATTTTGTCTGGCTTTGGGTTTGTGGGTGTGTTGCGAGGTTGGTGGTGGTGAGAAGTGAGTGACGGTGTATGAAAGGCGGTGGGGCCTGGTTTAGTGTAGAGGACAAGGACTCGATGTTGGAGAAAAGCGGCAGAAAAGTAAAAAAGCTGCGCGAAACGGTGGAGTGCGGGGGGCAACCTCTCCAAAAACGGTTCCTACAACTAAATGATCCCTGCATGCAGTTGCAGCTCTTGTATATAATTACCCCACCATAAAGTTGGAGGGGCAGGAGGGCAAGGTGCCAGGATCGACAAGAGTTCGATGACTCCTAACTTTTTTTTTTTTTTTTTTTAGAAGTTGCAGTTGGATGATTCACAGATCTACGGCCACGTAAGTAGCTTATTTAAACGTGGCATTGTTCCCCGGCACCTGGAATTCTCAGCCTACCTGACGGCCAGTTTCCATCATCTGAAACTCGACATTCTACGATGCCTGCTATCGAAGCCGACCCCAGGCGCGCAGAGGACGCAGCAGACAACCGAGGCGAACTGCGCTTCCCTCCTGTGACCAGAGACCACATTCTTCATTGCTCTTACGATGCGTGGTTCCCCAAGTACCGCACATCATGCATCAAGTCCCGAATCATACCTCTAACCCCCGACTTTGTCTCCTACATCCGCGAAGACGGCATCGTCCTCGCCGACGAAGACAATAACTCCCCCGATGCCGACGATAATGATTGGGAACCAACAAACCCATCAACAGAATACCCCGCCCCTCCTCGAGATCCCAACGAGCCCGAATACTCCGACTCGGAAGACGAAGAACCCCTCCCTCCCCGCCTCCCACCAAACAAGCGCTTCCCAGCCCTGCACGCGCAAATAGCCTCAGCAATCGCGGAACTAGGCGGCGCCGTAGCTCCCAAACTCAACTGGTCCTCGCCAAAGGATGCGACCTGGATTTCCAGACATCCAAACACGGTGAAATGCACCTCGGCAAACGACGTTTACGTCTTGCTCAAGTCGTCCTCGTTCATCTCGCACGACCTGGACCACGCGTTCGACGACACAGTCCCTTCGTCCTCTTCCTCCACCCTGTTCCAGCCAGTCCTGGTGCTGAGAACCTTCTTCAACCCTCTGCCGAGTCTCGAATTTAGGTGTTTCGTCAAGGACCGAAACTTGATCGGCATCACTCAGCGGGACCCGAATTATTATGCCTTCCTGAGCTCGCTGAGACCGCACATTGTGAAGAGAATAAAGGAGTTCTTCGTCAAGAGGTTGAAACTCACTTTTCCCGACGCCTGTTTTGTTTTTGATGTCTATGTCCCCGAGGCAGACTACGAGAGCGACGCGAGGCTGGGGAGGGCCAGGTTGATTGATATTAACCCCTGGGCGCCGAGGACGGATAGTATCCTGTTTGATTGGGGCGAGTTGTTGGATGTTAGGGTTGAGAGGCCTGTGTTGGGTGGCGCGTTGTCCGAGGTTGATCAGAAAAATAATGAGGGGGGAGAACAAGAAGAGGGAGATAGTTGGGATGAGAGTGAGGAAGAGGAAGAGGAGGAGGAATATGAGCCGGAGTTGAGGGTTGTGGAGAAGGACGATCCTTCTGCGTATAATTTCAGTTCGCCGGCTTATTCGGCGCATAAGTTGCCGAAGGAGGTCGTGGATGCCAGTATGGCTGGTGAAGGTGGGATGAGGGAGTTTGCGGACCAGTGGAGGAGGATGCAGGATGCGCAACAGCAGGGGCAGGGGCAGGGGCAAGGGAGTTGAAAGGGGGAATGCATTCTTGAGATGATGAATTTGGAGAGGAAGAAACGTGACTTCATGTAAAAGAGGTTGGAGCGGATCAGTAACCATCACCGTTTGGATTTTGTCAAAATATACACAGCAACACATATCCTCTCTTGAACAGCCTTATATACCGCGTTTAAACACCACTCCACTTGCCAAACTTCTCATACTGCTTGTATAATTCCTTGAAGATGACGCGTCCGCTCTGATCCAATCCATCAGTCATGATCTTGAGCCCATCCCGAGTGGTGATGTTCACGATTGAGAAGACGCCCTTCTCCAGCGCCTCGCGCACCCCATGGGGTACCACGCACTCGAGCTGCAGTTTGATGTACTGCATGAGAACTAGGTACATGTACTGTCCCGCATACTTCTTCGCTCGGTCCTTTTCGGACTCGAGCTTGCCGTCGCTGTTCGACCTGGAAACGGAGGCCACGGTCGGCTCGCAAATCAGAGTGATGAGTCGAGAGAACTGCCTCGCGTGCTTCTCCCAGACGGGATGGGGCGCTGTGATGTTGTTGTTGCTGGAATCGTATGGTCTGGTCAGGAGGAGGCGAAGGAGGGATTGAAGGGCTGTGAGGAGGATGTGGAAGTGGCCGTCGAGACGTTTTCTGTGTCGCTTGATGACTATCTCGACTAGGTTTGAGAGGTGTAGGTAAGTTTTTGGCGAGGTGGCGACGATGGACTGTGTGGAGGACTGAGAGCTGATGGCCGATACGGCGCTGAGGGTGAGCTCAATGTTCCATTGGGTCATGCAGGCTGGGCTTTGATCGAGGATTAACTCGATGGTCTTGGCCAGGAGGAGGATATGGGCCGGGGAGGTTGTTCGCAGCAAGGTGTGGCAAAGGATGCTGTGGACCTGGGAAAGGTCAAAGGTGGCTGTTGATTCGGATGGTTTCAAACCTGGCACTGTTAGAATAAATTTGAAAACGGAGACATGGGAGAGTCTACCTCTGAGATGCTGGACTAGTGTCAGGATAATATGAAGTCGTTCGATGGGGTCTTCTCCCTTGTTGTCTTCGAGCAGCAGCTCTTTCAGATACCCAAGTTTGGCAGCCTCATCAGCATCCCGTACCACAGTCTTCGTGTACTCTTGGAAGATAGTCCCCCCGACTTCTGCGGGCCAAGCCTCTCCTCCGACGACTTCGCTTTGAGACCTCGAAGTTGATGAAGCCATCTTGATCTTGAAGGGCGAGCCCAGTGCCTCAGGAAAGTGGTTCACCAAGAACATGCGCAGTTCCCATCCAGCAGGAACACCATTGTCAACAAGGGTATTGCTCGTCTCCACCAGGGACTGGACAGCCTCAGAAACCGCTTTCTGAACAGCAGCGCGATCCAGGCCGTCAAGTGCGCCCAGCGCGAGGAGTAACGACACGAGCCCCTTGCCGCGCCATTTTCCAGATGTTACAACGGATGCCGCCCCTTGAAGTAGGTTGTTGTTTTTGAGACTGCCAATGTCTAGACCAGAGTCTTGTAGCTGCTTCAGCGCCTGGGGATGTTTCTCAACTTCGGAGACGAAAGCCCGGAGGAGCACAACCCGCACTATAGCATCAGAAGAATCCTGTGATGGGTTTCGCAGAACCGAAACAGCGGTGGAAAGATATGTCTTCTCGCGCTCCCCGAGAGTTCCGCTCGTCATTTGACTAAGAGAGCAAAGTCAGCCGTGGTTCTTGAACGCTTCATATTGGCATTCCTACCGGATGGTTAAGGTGGCCAACTGCTGCAACGCCTGGAAGTTGTCACGGTCTCTAGTGACCTCATCCGTAGCAATGCCATCCCGAGAACGTCTGTTGGACCGTTTGTGTATGGCCAACAGGCACCTCCCTATCGCCTCCAGATGCATAAAGCTCATCCCCTGCAGCCAGTGTTAGTGCCGTATCGCAACACACGGCTAAGGATATCACGTACCTCATAGAATGTCGGCCTCTGCATCAGCTTGCCCATCAAGGCAAGCACTGACCTCCAGTACTCAACCCCAATGGATTCTGCCTTATCGGATTCCCCTGGCAAATGCGCAACTAAGGACTTCATCGCAGCCTCACGATGGTTACGGTCTAGCGCTTCCAGAGGAATCGCGAGCAGGGACTGGATGCCGACTTTGGTGGAGGGGCCTAGCCTAGCAGCTTTCGAGGTGTCGATTAAGGAGATGAAGGCATCCAGCAAGGCATCTGGACATAGTCAGTAAGCCCCAATAAAAACCAAGCTCATACCAAACTTACCCGTGAGTTTCAGGCTACCGAGGTTGTTGTCGCTGTCGCACACCAAGTTGGACATCTTCAAAGCAACATCGACACCGAAGGAATCTTCTGTTCCGCTAGGCTTCATGGCCGACAAAACAGCTCCTGGGAACTGGCCCGTCCTGTCAACAAGCAGCGCGACAAGTTGTGGCCAGCCTGAAAGGATCCACTCAATGTACGCTTCCTTGGTTATGGTGCCTGCAGCACTGTCCGCATCAACTTCCATGGACTCAGCGTCCGTCCCCAGTCTCTCAATAAAGGAGCACACCAGTGTTGCTGCTTCCTCCTCATGTTTCGCACCAGAATAGTTTGCGAGCCACGTGGATACGCAGCATCTAAAGGCAGCAAATGTGTCTTCTTGATGTAGAGGAGATTTGCGAAGGGCTTTCTTCAGGTCAGATCCAATTCGCTTCCAGATCTTGCCAGCCTCCTCGACAGTCACTCTTCTCAGGGTCTTTTCGGCGACATTCCACCGGCAAGCAGAGAGAGCCGGGGAATCTTTCTTCGAAATCTTCTCCGCAAAGACACCCTCAAAGGATGCCATGTTGACTGCATCAACATATGCCTCCTGAGAAATTCCTCCCGAAATGGCCGCCAGAATGTGTATTTTAGCTGCAGAGACCTTTTGGGCAGAGAGCCATTCTACCAAGCCAGCCAGCTGATCACTGGTTAAAGACGATTGGAGAAACCCCCCAAAGGTGCTTACCAGCTCCTCTTGTGCCCATAGGGGCTGGAGCTTGTCTTTGGAATCGTTCGAAGCGAGATACTTGTACCAAGTCCTGATGAGCGTCGGCACTTCGCGGGCTTGGGCATACCCATCAGCAAGAAGAACAACAAGCTTGGCAGCTTTCTTGAAATCTTCTTCACTCAGCAGTTCTGAAATTTGCGCTTTGTCCAAGATCTGATCGAGAATGCCCTTGCCCTCGTCCGACAGCAAAAACACATCCGGATTAAGCTTGACTATAGAGAGGAGCAAGCCCCAGTCATACCCATTCTCCCGAAGCGCATACTCGTTGCATACATTCCGGAGGCTTGAAATTGTAAGTACCGTATTCCGCGCCACCGCCATATCCATAATGGATCGGATTGCCGCGAGACTATTGCTCGGCGGAGTGATGCGCCTCGAAGCTTTCAGCATTGAATCAAAGACGCTGTGTACCCAATTCTCGTGATTTTTTATCGACGTGTTTCCGCCAACTTCACGACTCGACCCACTGACGAGTTCAAAGAGAACGGGAAAGGCGATCGGAGCCGAGATAGACGACATCTCCACAGCAAGCTGCACCAGTTCCTGACTTTTGCTATTCAAGAAGGCTGCTTTGGCAGGAAGAATCAAATTACGAGCGAGAAACCGGCGGAGGTCTCTCGCCCATCGTTCTTGGGTCAGGGGTTCGACTGTGAGTGAGATCTGTTGCGGCACGCCAGTTAATTTACCTAGAAGACGGGTCCCCAAAAGAGACAAATGCGTAGCAACTTCGGTCGCATCCATGGGGCCCTGCAAGTGCAGCTCCCAAACGGCACTAAGGGTAGAAAGCCACAGAGATTGCTCCTTGAACGGCCCAGTGGTAGCCTTCTCAGCTGCCAGGCCGCATAAGGTCAGCATCGGCACCAGTATCTCCATAGTCTCGGTCGAAGATGTTGAAAATAGCGATTTAACGTGCTCGGCGCCCATGCGGTGGGTGGGAAGCCCTCCGTCAGCCGCCTTGATCTCGCATCGGGACAGAAGTGTCCGAAGAGCCTCGAAGACGGCTTCTGATGTCTGAAGACACCCTCCTAGTTTTTTCTGGACGGTTATATCGAAGCTTGCTGATGCTGACCGCTTTCGTTTCCTCGGATTCGATGGGCTTCCTGGGGAAGGCGCGTCGGCCATTTCAATGTCTGATTCTGCGCCATTCGTCTGAGCGGTCTCTTGTTGTGGTGTTGCAATCTCTTTTAACGTCTGTTGTAATATGCTGATGAATCGCCGATCCGCCAGAGACTTCGCCAAAGTAAACAAAGGAATTTGCGCAAAGACTGCGCCCATAATGTCCCATGCGCGTGGGTACCGTCGTACTCGTTCGACAGTCGCAGTCGATCCAGTCATGTTCTTAAGAAGCCATCGCAACAGCATTTCCTCGGCAGCATGGAAGCTGCCTCCATTGTATTCTGAGATTATATCCCACACGCATTCGAGTCTTTCGGGTATCGATTCGACATCACCCTGATCCAGCGCCCGAACTGCTTTGACGAGGGCAGCTTCGCCTGCCTGTTATCGGGGGGGTCAATTGAGCACAGAAAGCAGCAGAATTCGCGGAGAATAGTTACCCTATTTTCATTCCCCATTGCGATTAGCTTGTCACCGCGTTCAGTCCCTCAAATAGAACTTTTTGATACAGAAGAGAAAGAGCTCTTCTTTTGCTCCTGCTTGCTGCTCAGAGACCTGCGCCCAGGCCCCACCAAAAATTCCCAAATTCTGCCGCTGCATGAACACCCCAGTCGCCCCAAGTTTTTCTGTTTTCGAGCTTATACCCCTTCTCACCGCCTTTCGGAGAACTACGGCAACAACCGAGGAGCCATTAAAACAGGCATTTGAGGTCTTGGCAACGACGTCTGTCCCCTAGTGGTGACACCCGAAACAAAATACCTTACTTGTATGCCAGAGCCTGGGTATTCCGGTATAGCGTCAAAATAATCACGGGATAACCAATTCTCCCCCGTTCGCCGTCGCATAGGACTCTTTGCCAATTGAACTCGCCCGCTATAGGTACGGTCTGATAGTTTCTCAATGCACTGATAAAAGCAATCATTTATGTACGAATTGAAGCTAACGCAACAAGAACACGCACATCAACAGACCCCTTCTTCGTCGTCCTCCTCCTCCCACTACCACAAGCCCTCCTAGCGCTTCCGCTCACAATGGCCGAGACCTCTGCCCCCGTCGCGTCCCGCGCTGTTTCGCGCCCCGTTAGCGAGGCCCTTTTGAACGAGAAGGTCAGGAAATAGCTATAGGAAGCCCGGCAAAAGAGATCACCAGACGCTGATATATTGTTCTTTTGTTAAACAGTGGGATCGCTGCCTCTCCAACCTCATCATCAAGTCCACCCTCGGCCTCGGATTCGGTGTTGTCTTCTCAGTTCTCCTCTTCAAACGGAGAGCGTGGCCCGCTTTTGTCGGTGTTGGTTTCGGTGCGGGACGGGCATATGAGGAGTGCAACTCTAGCTTGAAGCAGGCCGCCAAGGAGATCAGGAAGCACCAGGCATGAACATGCTGAGATAAAAGGAGCGGACGAGCGGGGTGAATAGACGGGCGGGACTAGAAAAGGCGGTAGGTGGTGATGAAGTTTGTGTTAGCGGGTTCGAGCAACTGTACAAATCCTGTGCAACCAGTTACTTAGAGGCATAAAAATGCGACATTTCCTTTTTTTCCTTTTGGATGATCCTAACTATTCCCAGGTAGGGTCATCAGTAAAATAATGAAAAATAGGTCGTTATTTATTCATTGCTCTAGGAACATATTGGGTATCTCTACTACCTCAAAAACACCGACACTCTCAATAAGGCGACGCTTATCACACTGCACACTCTCCGGCCGACGACTTGCGTCGATGCACTCTTGTCCTAGCCCTCACTTCCCCAGAAGGACTGGGGCCAACTCCGCAGCTCGAATGTCTCCGGAAATCATGAGGATCCCTAGGCCACCCATCAAACCCAAATTCCTCATCCCTTATAATCACCCGTTCCGACGCCCTCCTCGACGAAGCCGCCCGGACCGCCCTCCCATGAGCCGAAACCTTCCTTCCGAGCTCCATTAACTCGTACTGTACCGCCCCAGCGATATCCTCGCTCGCCTTCCTGACCCTTTCCAGGAACGACCCATGCTGGTGAATTCCCTCATTAGGTGTTGCTCTGTCAGGACCCAGGAGCAGCGGCTCGTGCGGCAACGCATCTGAAAAGGCCTCCTTCCACAGACAGGGTGATGAAGGGCGACTATGGTCGTTCTTGCTGTTGGTATTGCTGCTGGCGGCAAGGAAGGAAGTAGAGAGGCGGCGTCGGCGGACGGCAACCCAGAGGAGGAAAACGAGTTGGAGGACTAAGAGAAAGATGCCTGCGGCAAGGAGAGCGATTTCGACTCGGGAAGCTTCGGTTGAAGAGAAGCTCATCGTGGACGAGGGACTCTCCGACCGTGTGAAGATTTTGTCTGGGGAACGGGGGCTGAACAAGCGAGCTGCACCTGGGAATGAGAATCGTCGTGACTTGCGGATATAGGGACGTGAGGGCGTGTGGGAAGTGGGGCGGAACTCTAGGGAGTATTGGAGTAGGATGAGCATTACGACTTCTAGGGTGTCAGGGAAAGAACGACCTGTGGGAAGAGGACCACTGGAGAGAGGAGTGAGGATGTGGCGGACGCGATCGTTTGTTTGCAGGTGATGAATCGTAGAGATACATTGAGTGGTAAAATGTTGACGGTCAATGTTTTTTGCAGACGGGGATCTAAAGTTGCTCTTACATGCTTGGGAAAGTGGAAAGGGGGTCTCTGAGCAAGCCCGACTGGCATCTCTGAATGTAGACGTCATTGAATTGGGGCCCCGGATTTTGAGTGTTACTTTTTTCAGCAGGCTCGCACAACTGCTTCGGTAATCATGCGGGCGTGTGTCTTGCGTCGGTTTGAGAAACCTGGAATGTAGTAAAGTCCAAATAAGAGAGGTGGTCAGGGTTGGAAGGTGCTACCTATGCCACTAGCTACCTTCAAGTCATCCAGGCTCCAGGCTCCAGAAGTGGGAGGAACGTGTTTGGCTACCAGGCAGTGGGTTCTCTTAACGTTCTGTGGTTTAATCTCGAAAGCAAAAGAGCAGATACTCATCTTGCAAAATCTAACACGCCAACTGTATCCAAACAACACATACCACTATGCCAACATCCACCCCGAAATTTCGAAATCGAGACGCTTTTCGATTACATGACAAGGCAGCAGGCTTTGAGGCAGCCGAGCAGATCGTCGTCCTGTTGCTGTTGCTGTTCTGGCCGGTGCTGCGGCCGCTGTGGTCGCTGTGGTCGCTGCTGATATCCACCACCGCTCTGGCTTTGATGGCCTCCGCCATATCCTCCCTGGTCTCCCTGGGGTTGCGACGGGAGAGGAGGAGGAGCATCAACGCGTTTGCCACCCAGGTCAACATATATGCGGCCTTCATTTTCTTCTGTCGCAAAATCGAGCCCCATTTCCCGACATACCCGCTCGACCCGCGGCTTGATCTTCTGGACTCGCCCAGTGGAATCTAATCATCAGAATCAGTCTACCAATCTCACTCAAAGCACTCAGAACCCCAGTCTTACGGTTTCCCTTTCCCACGATTACATGAAGATGACTCTGGCCTCGAGCCTGAGCGTCACGAATGCGAGCCTCCAGGATATCCTCTGCCTCTTCGACAAATTGGCCATGCAGATCGATCGTGTCCTCAGCTACCCGGCCGGGCGCGTTGTTCTCCCTGAAAATGAACTCGGAGGCTTGATTATTGTACTCGGCCTGCTTCTTTTGATGCCGCTTGCCTTCCTCTGACAGCTGCTTTGCCTCGGCCCCATTTCCACGTTCATAAGCTTCATGGGCCTATCACCCTCATTAGTGGGACAAAGCGACACAATATTAGCCAGCGATTCGAAACAGTACCCTCTCAAAACAGGACTTCTTCTTATCGCCTTCAGCTCGGGCAAGATTACGCAGGCGATCATACTCGCGCTCCAATTCTTCGCTGGTACGGTGGTTGAACGCTATACATGGATTCCCATTAGACGCCTACAGTGTCACATTTTACTTGGCCAAGGGGGGAAGCGTACCATTCCCACCAATGTGGGACAAGGGGATTGCGGATGATGCCATGGCGGAGAGGGACAGACCGGAGGGTCGGGGGTTTTTGCTGATGAGGATAGTTTCTGGGGTTTGTTATGATTGAGCATGCGAGACAGAAGCGGTCACCACCAAAAGGCGGAACCCCTGTATACCCATGTCAGCCTCACTGAACGAGCCAACCACCAGTCACCGTGGCGCTCTGGACTGCCAAGCTGTGATCGACCGGCTGGAAGGGAAAGGCGATGTATGAAAATCGGCCGCTCTCTCGAAGTGACAGCGGGAAGGCCATTGGACGTCAATTGTATGCAAGCTCGGATGAACTACTGCACCGCCTTGCTTTCAGCTGCTTGCACAAACGGTGTTTCCATGCACAAATCATTTCCTCGGGACTGTTAGCATTATTCATCTTGGAGAAAACCAACACAGCCGCCAGCCAAGCTTATTGCCTCACGTCGCAAGCGACAACTTGGCGATTGGATCAGGAGTATCAAAAAGTGATCATCACATTTTTTCTTAGCGTGGTGGTTTACACTACAAAGATGATTTCGATCCATTGAATGGGTCTTGTCACACAGACCACAGCAGTTCTGGGGATCTCGATGGCGCCCCCTTTTCCTTTTTTGGCTTTGCTGTGCGCCACTTCCCTGGGCTTCGCTTTCCCCCACCTGGCAACCTTTATCCCATCTCAAGTCCCCGCGAAATCCGGCTTCTAGAAGACTTCTTCTTTGATCCTAGCGCACATAATTTTTGGTGTTGGCGCCAAAAAGGGGTGCTCGGGTTCGGTTCTTGGGGGGCTGAAATTAAAAGACTTGACCCAAGCAATCCAAGATTCTTCGGCACTGCAGGCCGAGCGAACCTTGGAATGATTGGGCCCCCAATGCATGAAATCGGCGCGGGTGTGTTCTTCATCATCCAGACGTTTCCGAGCCCGTGGAACACGTTCAAGAGTGCAGCCATCGATCTCGAGGAAGCAGCGCCGCATCGTCTTTTATCTTACAGACCGTTGCGCGCTATTGCACTTTATTAGACAGCTGGTATATCATACACTCAACTTGCAAATGGGGCACGGGCGGCGACTCCGGCCTCTTGTCAGCTGAAGTCACATTCCCGAATTCGTAATGCGGGAGGCGGCGGGGGCTTTTCTTTGCAGCAAAAAGCGTTCGGCGATGGAACGCTCCTCCACCCACGCCATCGAATCACCTGCCCACCCGCACCCACTTGCCAGGCACAGAAAGTCAGGAACCGGAAACCAGTGGAACAGATTTCTCGTCCAGGGGACCTGGTGGGATCCTCTTTTGGTGGCCCACTGCAACCATGCGTTTTTGATCTCCACATCAAATCTACGCAATAGTCCGCCGCTTGTGAGAGAGTGAAGGGTTGGCCTGCTAGGCATTTAAATTACAGACAGTTTTTGATGATAAAGCAAGAGTTGGCTCTACGGCTATCTACAGTTCATGTACCAACCCCGGGCCGATGGTGGTCGATGCGAACGTTGAGCCGTTCACTGTCGATCACATGAGCGGAGCGCCAAGGGGCGACCACTGAGAATTGTATCTCTACGTTGTCACGTATGATCTATTCTATCATCGTGCGTGGTGCGACGAGATACTACGTGATGTCGGCAGTCGGTAACCGCCAATCTGGGCCATTCTCGTCACACCTCAACGTTGACGTTTGTGAGGCTGCGAGGAAGGCTGTGCATACATATATAACTGTAGCAGGCAAGTGCCGGCTAATAATGGCAACGTTTCAAATGATGCATTATGCTGATGGCCCGAACCCGAAGTTGGGATTGCGCACGGATGACGATGGTTGTATAATAAATGAGGAGGAGCCGCCGAAACGAGTTCCAGAAGGAAAAGAAGGTTGGGACAGCCATCCATCACACCCATCAGGTTCCTGGGTCGTGAGCACAGATGTTGTTGGTGCTGATGTGAGTGATTGTTGGTTCCTACGCTCCTATCTAGTAATCCTTTCACAAACGGGGGTTTGCTTGAAAGCGATTCGGAGACTCACTTTCTCATCCCATACATAGTGTGTGTGGGTGGTGTGGTTGCAGAGGAGAAGACATCGGCACGACTCAGTTAGCAATCACGTCCACCACCGGCGAGACGTTCACCGTCGCTTTTTCAAGCTCTTCTTCGTTTCCTGTTTTTATAAAGAACAGACGGGGCAGACCATGGTATGGCTGGACCCGATGGAATTTTAGTCGTATGAGTTTTGGAAAGGCTGATGGAGTCGACTATCCACATGGGGATCCATTAGGTCTCCCAGGGACTAGGCAAATAGAAGGGAGATTACCATTCAGATTCTTTTCCCACACCAAGTGGCTCTCCTCCCCTTTTATATACAGGATTACTAGGTATCCTACTTTTGCATCTATCCGGTTATCAGATATCCCCATCATGGCGTAATGCGTAAGCGCGGAAAGTTGAGAGTAATACGGGATTCCCAGCAGAATCGAACAATGAGAAAAAAGTGTTTGGTTGGCTGACGTTGAATTGCCGATCTTGGTAAGCCCAGAGACGGTGGTCTCAGACGGATGGCGATCAGCTGGTCCACAACAACAAAGACTGCAGTGCTGGTTGATTTTCATCACTGTGTGATGTGTATTTTTGATACATGATTTCGGGGTAAATATCTCCGGATCAAATACTGCCATGCATTATTACTACCTTTTTATGGTCTGAATGGATAAGAGAATGGGACAAAGACGTCTAAACATTGACTTGGTGAAGGAATGACGAGGTGTGGCTTTCAACCCTTTTTTTCATCTTATTGAAAGATAAAAAAAAACAAAAAAAACATGGCACTTTGACATCAGACGGGATTTCTCTCGGTCGAATGAAATTGTTGGCTGAGGGGGTGTTTCGGAAGCCAAAGGAGGGGTGCGGTAGGATAAAAAGTTGGTTCTGGTTCGTGGTAAAGGGGAAGAAACTTTGCCAGGTGTGGGTGTGGAGCAAAACTGGAAACAGCAAAAAAGAACAAAACAACACAAGGGATGATGATGATGATGATGATAAAAGAGGACGGTCGGCCCGGGGTGGAACGGTCCATATATCAGATTTCGCCATCATTTTTTTTCTTCTTTTCCTTTGTTTCGGTAGCCTGCCTCTCATGGGTTGTTCATGATCATCAACTTTTCAACTTGAGCAATCGCGAATTCCGGTCGTGGATGATTTAGCCCCGGTAGATAGATAATACGCTAATACCGTCATCTGCGAGTTGTTTCGGCTAATGGAACCGTCGCTCGCTAGCGGGCGCCACCCAGTGCCTGGTGCTACCAGGGTTTGCTCTTTCAGGAAACCGAACGAGAGGGAAAGGGGAATAAAACGAACGAGGGAGAGGGAGAGGAGGACAGATCAATTGGTCAATGAATTCGCTCGCAGCCTTCATGGGGTTGCGGCCTGGAATATCACGCCCTGTAAGAAGTTTGTCTTGATGCTCAGCAGGGGCGCAGAAAGCTGGGAAAAAATAGCGACGGCTTCTCAACCGGCAGGGGGGGCCTGCTCTCCATTTTTTCCTCTTGCTGCGTGCATGCTGGGTCTCGACCCCTTGCAAGTTGCCCAGGCACCCCAGGTCCCAGTTCAAAAGTGAACAATGTCCGGGCTCCTGCAAGTTAGGGATCTTGGGAGACCCACATATAGTGCAAGTTCCAGCTTCTGATTTGCCAGATGCAAAGCACCAACTCCTCCCCCCCCGAAATTCAGCATGCATGGCTCCGCGTTCCTCACATTAACAGAACCAACCCTCCCACTCTCTTCTCCTTCCTCTTGACCTTTGGCTCACGCACCCTCCCGCGACCAGAAGATAGCAGAAGAAAGCAGTGTTGAGCGAGACTGCCCTGGCGACGATTCTTCCCTGCGGTCGCGGATCCCCTTTTCTTTTATTTCCTTCTCTTTTTCTATCAACATCCTCATCGTCGTTCTTTCCATCCACCAATCCTTGATTGTGGTTTGATTGAAAGGGCGCCCCAAGTTCTGGCGAAGCGTCTTCCAAGTGAGTAAACCTCCGATTGAACCGAGTCCTTTCCCACCCTTCAGCCGCCCACGTATATCCACGCCCGCGTCGCAACCTTATCAGAAAGAGAGTTTTGGAGGCGTATTGGCATCCGGATATTTTATTTCAACATCATCGTCGGCGACTTTTGATTTTGATTTTGCGATACCGACACCGTCGCCGTCGCCGAGTCTTGACGGGATGCACAGAAGCGCGAGCCGCGAAAGGCGGCCACACCGTCCCTGCGTTCTCTTTTCTCTCTTTCTGAGGGGTCGCAAGAACGGCCTTTGTCAGCCCCTCGCAGCTTTGACTAACCACAAATCTCTCTCTCTCTCATCAGCAGAATCCGATTCCCTAATAACAACGTATCCCGCCCCCCGATTTGAACATACACTCTTTATCATCGATTTTGTCATCGACAACAAACAGCCAAAATGGGTTGCGGAATGAGCACAGAGGAGAAGGAGGGCAAGGCCCGGAATGAGGAGATTGAGAACCAGCTCAAGCGGGATCGCATGCAACAGCGCAATGAAATCAAGATGTTGCTTCTGGGTACGTTGAATTCATGATGCTTCAATGCACGCCCGAGAATGTCGATGGCGACATGCACATATACCCACGCAGGGGCTAACTCTCAATTGCAGGTGCTGGTGAATCCGGAAAGTCAACAATCTTGAAGCAGATGAAACTTATCCACGAGGGCGGCTACTCACGCGACGAGCGCGAGTCGTTCAAGGAAATCATCTTCAGCAACACTGTCCAGTCGATGCGCGTCATTCTCGAAGCCATGGAGTCGCTAGAGCTTCCCTTGGCCGATGCCAGGATGGAGTACCATGTCCAGACCATCTTCATGCAACCAGCACAGATTGAGGGCGATGTCCTTCCCCCAGAGGTTGGCAACGCCATCGATGCTTTGTGGAGAGACGCTGGCGTGCAGAGCTGCTTCAAGCGGTCGAGAGAATACCAATTGAACGACTCTGCGAGATAGTATGTTTTCTCCGGCATGTCTCTTTTTCAATTAATGCTAACGGTGTTACTCCAGCTACTTCGACAACATTGCACGTATTGCCGCCCCTGATTACATGCCCAACGATCAAGATGTTCTGCGATCACGTGTCAAGACGACCGGTATTACCGAGACGACTTTCATTATTGGTGAGCTCACGTACAGAATGTTCGATGTCGGTGGTCAACGGTCGGAGCGTAAGAAGTGGATTCACTGCTTCGAGAATGTCACCACCATTCTGTTCCTGGTCGCTATTTCCGAGTACGATCAGCTTTTGTTCGAGGACGAGACGGTCAACCGCATGCAAGAAGCTCTCACTCTCTTCGATTCGATTTGCAACTCTAGGTGGTTCATCAAGACATCGATCATTCTCTTCTTGAACAAGATCGATCGGTTCAAGGAGAAGCTCCCTGTCAGCCCGATGAAGAACTATTTCCCCGACTACGATGGTGGCGATGACTACGGTGCGGCTTGCGACTATATCCTCAACCGCTTCGTCAGCCTCAACCAGCATGAGAGCAAGCAGATCTACACACATTTCACATGTGCCACTGATACGACACAAATTCGCTTCGTCATGGCGGCAGTAAACGGTACGTTTTGGCTGGTGTTGTCTGAGAAAGGAAAACAGTTGCTAACCCTTGGTCTATAGATATCATCATCCAGGAAAATCTCCGTCTCTGCGGTCTCATCTAAGGAAAGGGCATAGCGATATACGACAATTTTCCCTCGCCTGATGCAGTCCACGATCTAAGATATTTTTATTCGCCCCTTTTCATGGTACCTCCCTCCCCACACCTCGAATATACCCAAATCATCAACCTCAACCCGGGCCTGGACGTTGAAGGAAATCGTGGGCACCTCATGATTCATTCGCCCTCCATGTCACTACTACGTAGCCATGGTCACACCTCCCTCCTATTCACTACCCCTCGTCCGACTCTCATACCCATACACCCACACACTTCCACTCGGATGCGGCCCAGACATTTTTACTCCTAAAGGACATTCAAATAAGCAAGTGGAAAGAAAGTCCATTTGTCTGTTTCTCTCAGTAATTGGCCGGGCAGTTAAAAACCAAAAGGGGGAAGGGATAAATATCTTGTTTAATTATGAAATGTTTCTTTTTTCTACGTTTTTCTTTTGAAGCAATTTTTTGGCATCTCTCTCTCTCTCTCTCTCTCTCACTTTTTTGGTTTGCAGTGTGGTTCTTACCTCAATGAAAGACGTCATCTCTCTTGACCATTCAATTTTCTTCGATATGCCGCAAGAATGTGTGTGTATGAGAGTTTGGGAAGTGCTCAGGAGCTGAGGAATAAGGGTAATGAGGGATGGGGTGGTCGGGTGGAAAGGACGGGGATGAGGACAGGGAGGACGATGAGGCATGATGGATGGCTGTGGTGGTGAACAACGTTCCATGAACAGTGGACGCGGTGGTGATTGGGGAGGGAAGGAAAGAGACATAGACGAAGGGTCATCTGCGGATGATTAGGATCTTTTGGATGCTGAGTGAATGGTGATGGGAGGCAAAGGATTTGGAGGAGGAGGAGGATGGCAAGCAAAGCAAGCATATACCAGTCGTTTATTTTTATTTTTCGGGTTTTCTTCTTTTTATATTTACTCCTTGTTGTTTGTTCTTTTGAGACATATTCCAACATTTCATCTACTTTTTTCGGTCTATTCTTCTTGTTACCTTTGTGATTTTGCTTGAAATGTCTTTTTGTGGTTATTTGTAAGTTCTGCCATTTTCAGCAACACTACGCTACCTACCTACCTACCTACCTACCTACCTGTTATTTGTGTGAAGTGGTTAGTTTAGCTAGTCTTGTGATTTATGTTGTACTTTGTTTGTCTTATGTTTGCCTTGAGTTCGTGAATAACTTGATGATTGTCGGTTGGCATTTGCTCTGCTGCTGGTAGCGAGCGGTGTGTTTGAAATGTGTAATACATCTAACTGGGGGGGCGTCTAGGATGGGGAACCCTTGTTTATCTACGGAGGGTTTCTTCTTAATGGCGCAATTCGTGAGATGGGAGAGAGAGTTACATGGCGCCGTGTTTGACCGCGTGGAAACTGGGGAAAGGGGATGATTTGAATGAAGGTTACATTTTGATGGAGTTTATTGGGGAAGGGGGAGGTAGGGGTATCCCAGGTCCGGGATCTCTCTTGGTTATTTTGTCGAGTACGAATGTTTTCTTTTTTTTTTTTCTTTTTTTTCCTTCTTTTTTTTCCTTCTTTTTTTTTTTCTTTTTTTTCCTTTTTTTTTTTTTTTTTCTTTTTTTTCTTTTTTTTTTTCCGGTCTTGATTTTATCGTCTGTGCTTTTTGGTTCCTGGTCCTGGCCTTCTCTATCCATGTATCAAACTTTTGGAACTGTTCAAGGGTGTATATATTGGAAATTGGTTTTATGGGGGGAGGGGGAGGGGGAAATGTCTCTGAAACGCGGGAACTGAGGCGAAGGAGATTTCTTGGGTCGATTTCGGGGGTCTCAGGGCTCTCTTTCTTGTCTGACATGGTTATGGTTGGTGATAGAGTTGGGGGCTGGCTGCCGCGGGATGAATCGAAAAAAGAGGGAACGGTAATTAGTATTCGTGTTTTTTTCTTTTTGGTTTTTTCCCCCCTTCTCTCTGGGGGATATAAGCATAAAACAATGAACTGATGATGAATTCCTTTTCACAATGGCATAAAGATGGGCCGGGGCTACGTTTGGCATCAAAGGCTAGGGTAGACGACGTTTCTGTCTTTTCCTTTTGTCTTTTTTTTGAGGGGTGTGTGTGTGGTAGTGTTGTAATGTCCTATGCAGCCCTGTCGGTATTGCATTTCGAGATCAACATTCTGCCTTCTCCCGACCCCCTGGTTGATGAAGATCCGGGCGGCGTTTTGTGGTTATGGTTATGGTTGTGGTTGTGGCGGCGGCAGAGGCAGCGGCAGCGGCATGAATCCGCTTTGTTGAGTTTTTTGGTTCTCCCTTCTACCGCCTAATTTGCCGGTTTTTTTTTATTTTTATTTTTTTTTAAAAAAAAAATATTTTGTTTTAATTTATCCTTTACCGAGCGGTTGGGGATTGAACATATTTACGACGTTGAATGTGTGGCTGTGGCGCTGTTGCTACTTTTGTATGTCTACGGCGCGTAGACGTATCGAAGGCATACACTAGATCGAGATACGGAGGAATACTACCGTTTCCGGCGTAAGATATCATGAATTATTAACTCTAAAGCTGTTTAACTATGTATGTGCCGTTTTACTCTCTATGACTGTATTGTTCCGTATCCAAAGAAATTGAATGGTTCTGTTGTCCCCATTGAGCCCAGTAAGTAGATAGGTAAACCGAGCGATTTCCCTTAGTACTGACTCCAATTAATCTGCTGAACATTCTAATAGCAATCAACATTCTGCACCTCCAGCTTGAGCGCAGCCTTGGCCTCATCCTTGATGGTTCCCTCGGGAAACCCAGTGCAATACGCGAGCAACTTAATCCCAAGGCAGTTCTCGGCCTCCTCTCCCTCGATATACTTCACAGCCCTCGTAAGACCACCGGTGGCGGCCTCATTGCAAACGACAAACTGTCCGCTTCCGGGACCAAAAGCAACGGGGTAGGCGCTTCTCAGTCCGCCTCTAATACCGGCACCAGTGGTAGGGAAGCCGACTTGGAGACCGACACTGCCATCGGGAAGGAACTGAAGACCTTGAGGGGCAAAGCGGTTGTTTTGCTCGATGGGAGGCATGTTGATTGAAGTTGAGGCGGAGGAGACGTCCTGAGCGGTTCCGTTGACGAAGAATGCGGAGCGGGTGACGGTGTGGAGGCTTGCGGGGTGGAAGCCGCTGTCGGAATGGACAAATGTGATGTAAGTATTGTGGACGGGAATGTAGGGCCCGAAGAGGGTGGCGGCTTTGGCTGTGTCGGTTACATTGGCGATGAGGGAGAAAGCTGAGGCCTGGGATTTGGGAGGTCCGCCGGCACGGGGGAGGAGGGGAGAGGCGGTGGTGAGGCCGGCGGCGAGGGTGAGGAGGAGGGTGGTGGTGGGGATCATTTTTGACGGTGGTGGGTTTGGTTGTTGGGGGTGAGAGTTGGTGAGTTTGTGTGTGTTGATGGAGGTAAGTTGTTTGAGTGAGAGATGTAGATGTCTGAATGGTGATGCTGATGCTGAGTGTTTTTTCTTCCTGGTTTGACGAGAGGAAGGTTCATCATCTTATAGTTGAGTCCGTCTTCCCGCTGCTGCCGCGGTTGCTCCTCATCCTCCAGCACCGCATTCCTTGTACGGCCGACTGAGTTCATCAGTATCGTCGGAGTCATCGTCAACTAAATTCAGCTTACGGTAGCCTCCGATACGAAGTCCTACTTTGTTCGTGACCTTGAGAACTTGTGTAAGCCAAAGTGGAGACACGAGCAGGCGCAGCTTTCAGCACTACACCCGGTGTGGACGACACTGAACCATTGAACATGGAGTCATCAACGTTACCTCTACAACCTTGTATCCGCTATTCTTGACCGTCAAATACACCAGCGTTCATACTGGGCCTGTACTACTGCTCGCTGCTCGCATGAAAACTAATAGGTCCGTCTCGGTGTATCTTGTTACCTTGGCGAGGCGCAGGCCTGTGTTGAACTCGTGTTGAGCAGCCATGCGTCGTCGTCTTGAAGCAATTTTTTGGTTCCAACAGCAAAGGTGGCTGGTGCAGCATAATGATCCACCGTGTATCAACGGCAACGCCGCGAGGTGGTGGATGTCAGGATGACTTCGAGACTTTGACTAGAATGTCATTGGGCTTAGTAAAGAAAACCAGAAACCGGTAACAAATACTAAAATCCAATATACTGTTTATACGTTTTGTCACCAGCCTCTCAAGCCCTCCGAGTGCTTGCTGCAAAGAACGATGATGGTGTTAACATTGAAAGGGGTGAGCTACGTTACACAAACTTTCCTCGGGCCTTACTCGGTTATAGCTATACCCCGACCAGTGTGTCACGCTGTCGGAGGCAGCCGCCAAACAAGGGGACAACATCGACAGGAAAATCACCTCGACTGATTCACCTTTGTCGATTTGACACTATTCATTCTGGATCGACCAACTGACTCTGCCTGTCCACCCTTCAGCCAGTCTCTCATAAATTATCCTTCGGCATCTTACCAAGTTAAATAACAAAACATAACGTAGTTGTAGAGATGTCCCCATGATGCTGTTCACCTCCAACCCGCGCCGAGAGTGATAGAAAAGTAAATAAAACAGTCTGTAATAGACCGAAGCTAGACAGTGATTCTGCCTCTTCTTTTTCTCTCCTCTCTCATTGCCCTAGCCTTCCTTCATGTTTTCTTTTCGCCGTGAATCCCCCTTAACCCCCTCAGAAACCTTCCGCCAAGCCGATTTTGACGCCTTGAGGCTGTTAAAATTACAAAATATCCAGCTTTCGCACATCTGGGGGACGCAGAATAAAACAAAAGAGCCCAAAGCTCCGAGAAAAAAGAAAAAAAAAGCCACCAATACGCCAGATCGAAAGGGAACAACGAGCCAGTGCGCAGCTGTCTTTGCGTGGTGTTCACCTGGCAATGTGTGATATTAAACCTTGCTATCCTGCAGGCTCCCAGCAGCAGGGTATAAAAACGAGGAGGTACAAAAATAAAAGCATCATCAGAAAGGGCTACTCGGTAAGCCCATCTTTTTGATCGAGGTTTCCTTTTTTGGCAAGAGAAAGAAGATGTGAAGGGGGGTATCGCTTAGAATCCATTCCTGAGAGAATAAGTAAACAACCCGGAAAAAGATCTTTGTCTGATTCGAATTCAGCCCAAGCGGTTAAAAGTCAGGACGTTTCCTTAAACCTTCCTTGAGCTGGTCATCAAGAGGCCCAGGATGGCGGTCATTGCTGGTTTGACTGCCAGAATTCACCTCCGCCTGGGGGAGATGGGTGCAGAGTGCTCGGCGAGCTGTCCTAAGCTCCGCCCTCGTCACCCATGACCTGTTGCCCCGGACCAGAAATTCCTGGGTGCTGTTCCTGAGCGCCACCAGTCAACTCCTCGTACTCGACAATCTGCAGCGCCAGCTGCTTCGCGGTACATTGGATCTGATGCAACAGTCTAGTGGCCTTGTCCGCTTGGCGAACTTCGTTGTAGGCCTTATTCAATACGTCCTGAACCATCGAGGTCTGGGGAAGCATTACTCCGGGGAAAGCGACATTTCCAATCGCATTTGCATGGGCCTGACCGACCTGGCCTACCTGACCAACCTGGGATTGGAGAAGATGTGGGTTGGCAGTGAAGCGGTAGGCAGGATCAGCAGCCATGGCAGCGTTGTTAGCGGGCAAGATGTTCGGATGCTGGTTGATATTCTGAGTACGTGTCTCTACATGCGGCCAAATTTTGTCAGTCGAAGCTCCATTTCGCAATTATATGACCATCGAGGGAGTACGTACCATGAAAGCTACATCTCGCGCCGCTTGCATTAAACCAGCAGTTTGCGCAACTGCCGCACATTTGGCCATCGACGATAACACAACTGGTCCACGGCCCGTGTCCCTTGTGGCAGTTTTTACACTGCATACGAGCGGGCTCGCCAGATATATGGGCAAACAACGCTTCCACATTGCTACGCCTGTTGAGGTTGAGGGTTTGCTCTGGACGACGTTGAGTAGCAAGACGCAGACCAGGCTCACGGGCTAACCGCTTTGCAAGGGCACTCTCGACGTTGAGCCCCGTATACCCGGAGTCCCGCGCCCACTCTTCTGTGGTCTTCACCAACGAGGGATCCAGCTGATGGGCTTGCTGCATCTGCGGCTGGAGCCCACCCATCTGAGCCTGCGGTTGGTGCTGCTGCTGTTGAGCATGTTGATGTTGTTGAGCATGCTGCTGCTGCTGGTGCTGCTGAGCATGCACTTGTGCCTGAGCCTGTGCTAGTCCTTGTTGCATTTCGTGCAACTGGTCATGGACGACCTGGGACATGCCTTGGGACATGCCTTGGGGTACACCACCTCCCGAAACGCCGGGACCGCCGTTGGTAAAATTTGCGGCGGAGAGGTCGACGTGGGGCGGGAGCACTGAGGGGCCACCAACCGAGTGGGTGTCGTCCTCCATGTCGGCCTCGGCCTCTGGATCCCCATGGGCATCCACCGATCCCAGATGGTCTGTATCCATAGCGTGAGCGGCGGCGGCGTACTCCTCGGCACCCATCTGGACGCCGACGGGGTCGAATACGGAGTGGTCCTGGTCGGATTTGAGCTCGTCGGCCAGGACTTGCTGGTTAAGGTGATGGGCGTGGAGGTGGGCTTCGAGGTGGGATGCAGCGGGACCCGCGCGCTGGGGACGGCCGCGCGGTGCCGTCGGGGCGGACGGCTTCTGCACCTTGCTTGGTCGGCGCTGCTGGCGGACGATGTTTGGTTTCATGCTCAGAGCAGCAACACTAGCTCCCGAAGCTTCGAAGCGGCGTGCTGTCGATGGCGTCGGGAGGGATCGCGATGTTGAGCAGCTGTCGTCAGCTGTAAATTGATGGATTTGGGTCGATGATGTTGAAGAAAGCTGGGTGCTGAGCCGTGAGCGCTCGGCAAGAAAGGTCAACTGGCAGCTGCGGAGAATTTGCAAAGTTGATTGTCCAATCAGCGGGCGCAATCTTAGTACTCCAACATGGTACGTGCGTCGTCTGCCAAATGTGCACTTTTTAAGCTTTCAAAATGGCGATCAATCCTCATTCCAAAACTTTGATAAGAGAAGGGTGGAGCATTCCCTCTTTTTATACACGGCATCCAAAGATCATACCTCCCTGCCGCGCTTGCGTTTGGATCTCTTGCCAGCAGCATTTTGCGGTTTGGTAGCTGGCAGTCATAACCATGTTTTGGTCTTGCCGTTTGCTTGCTTGCTTGTGACGCACCATCCACTCCTGTCAGAATCTCTATCCAGTGCATTGTGTAGCTCGGTTGGTAAAACTCTCCCAAACCCCGGTGGTAGCCTCGAATCATATGCACATCCAGTCTAGAGAACAGTTTCTATGACAGCATAAGCCTGCGGAGATTCAACACCACATCAATCGCAATGAGAGCGTTGGGTTCAAGTGCACGACGCGATGTGGGCGCCAATGTGTAGGTGTCCCTGCCCACCGATCAAATCACTTCGGCCTGTCACCCATCTTGGTGCTACAGGAAACCAATGGTCGGGGGAGAAGGAGAGAGAGGAACAAAAGAGAGAGAGAGAGAGAGCGAGGGGGGGGGGGGGGAGGGGGGTTTATACTCGTGGAAAAAAACTTAAAAGTTGTGACTTGCATTGATCCGACGCCGAAGATGGCATTGGGAAGGTGCGAATCTTAGTTCACCGCTAGATCTTCCGAGTCCACCGGGGCAGGTCACGGTTGTGGCAAAAGGAGAAAGTTTTGAGAGAAAAGGCAGGTTCCATCGGCATATCGTGATGTCCTTCTTTGACACCAACCCGAAATGCCAAGATCCGGCAGATGGCCGAGATGGATGCAACTGTCAAATCATCTCAGCGGATGGCAATCCGCGCATCCCGTCGATCAGTACCACATCCGCAGTTACAAGCCGGGAACTGAAGGTGCTAAGACGTGCTCGGTGAATCGATAGGGCTTAGTGCCATGTATGCTTTTGACAAGACCACCCGAGGACGACGCCCTTCTGGCCAACACCCATATCCACACGTGGGGCTTCTCATCTTTTCTTACATAGGTATCAACCACTGTATATCCAGGTGAATACAGCAAGTAATGAGATGCTGAAATCGGGTGGTTATTTGGCATGCAATGACCCATCCAAGGAGGGCGATGATAACACTTGGAACTTCTCCTTGAATATTTCTTTCTTTCTATTATCTCACCTCTTTCCATGATACCCAGTTGACAAGAACGAATCACTATAATACCTATTCACACCATGTCCTCCACAATCTTCCCCTCTTCCAACCCGCCAGAACAAGCCCGTCTCTCCTCCACCTACACCAGAGCAACATCCACTCAACTCCTCCTCTCAAGCCTAACAACCCACGATATCTCTCCTCCCAACTATGGAAGGAGAGCCTCCTCCTCTTCTTCCCGCTCCAGGCTCACCAATCCACCTCAACCCATCCAATCTTCCTCCTTCACCAACCTCAACCACACCTCAACCCTCTACTCCTCCAAAAATGGTCTCGTCCATTCCATCCTCGAAGCATACAACAATCACCACAACCTCGTCCTCCGTCCGGACGATATCTGGCTCGCCATCCTGACGCAACTGAGCTTCTGCCTTCCCAAGTCTCCTGCGCCGTTACAGACTTCCTCCTTCGATAGCCTGCCATTGCCTCCTCAGCTCACAGCCTTTCTGCCGTCCTTCTCAACGACGACACAAACAGACTTGACGGTTGCATCCATCATCCTGCTCGGCACGGCAACCAAGTATTTGACGTATTCCCAAGGCACTCGCTGCGGGATACCATCCGTAACTTTACTCGGGACGCTTGACGACTGGGAAGACATCCAGCTGCGGTGCTCGGAGTACTTTGGTGGTTCCGGCAGATTAGGCAAGGAAGTCAAGGAGTGGTACGACCATTCGCTTGGATACTGTCTCGATGGATTCATAACGAGCTTCAACAACCCGGGAGGCGAAAACGCGAAACGCTTTTGGGGAAGTGTCGTAGTCGACGGGAAGAGAAGCAACGGCAGCGGCAAGGAGAGGTATAACGGTTGGATAACTAGAGGGTTTTGCTGGTGGGACGAGGAGGGACGAAGAATAGGAGGAGGGTGGGAAGAAGGGTTGTCAAGAGGGGAGGTTCCGATGGGATTCGTTAAAGTGAGGGTAGGTGTTGGAAGGGAGGTGATGGACATGGTTGGAGGGTCTGTAGGTGTGAGGGTGAGGGGGGATACGGTCCAGCCCGAGGCTGGGTGGCTTGTTTATCGTGTTTAAATTGGTCCTCCCATGGAATGATTTGGAATAGGAGATACCCGCTTTCGAGCGTTTGGATTAAGATTATACCCTGGTTTAATTATATACATCACGGTCATCCATGACATAACTTTTTCTCATCCACCCCCTCACGTAGACTTCTTCACCTTCATCGGGTGCCCATTAGCCTTTGCCCACGCCCTGACCGACGAATTCATCATCCTGAGGACAAAAAAGTAAATAATCGGCACCAACCACCCAATCAGCGTATCAAACACCCAGTTATTTCTCGGACTACCACCCTGGGCACCGCACCGCATCAAATTACCCAAGAACGAGACCGCAACATTGTAGTCCCCCCTTTCCAGCCCGGAAATTGACCGGCTGGCCACGGCCTCAGGAGTCTCAGGCGGCTCGTCCTTCTCTAGCTCCGCCGTAATAGCGGGCTTGGTCTGATTCTCCCTGTCAAACCCGGCGGTCACAATCGTGGCGGGATACACGATGTGCACCTTTACGGGATTATCCGGATACAAGTTCAGCTCCATCGCCAACGTGTCAGCCAACCCTCTTAAAGCCCATTTGCTCGGCGTGTATGGCCCGTATCCGACAACGGAGAAAAGAGCGAGCACGGAAGCAGTGAACACGAGGTGTTTAGGCTCCGCTTTGGCCGAGGTGCTGTTCTCGGGAGATAGCCACTCCCTCAAAATGGCGCGAGACATTTCGGCCGAGCCGAAATAGTTGACGTCCATGTTGCGGCGCGCGGCGGTGAGAGAGTCGTCTTCGGTCCAGAGCATGGGGGTTGACATGCCCGCGACGCACCAGACAATGTCTGGGGCGTTGCCAGAGTTCCAGGCGATGGCTTCGGCAATCACACGGGCAGCATAGTCGTGCTCCGATACATCAGCAGAAATGTAGGTGAAGCGCTGAGTGGAAGGTGATTTGGCGGCTGCCTTGACGTCGACAAGGGCTTCCTCGAGCCTGCCGACGTTGCGGGAGACGAGGATGATGTTGGCGCCTTTGGCTGAAAGCTGGAGGGCGGCTGCGCGGCCCATGCCTTCTGACGCGCCGGTGATGAGGATCGTCTGGGTGAAATGTGAGTGAATGGGCTTAGAAATGTGAAGGTCAAGGGGTGATGTTACTTACCTTGCCCTCGACGGGGAACTGATTCTTGCCTCCGAATAGACCCATGCTGGCGATTATGGCGACGATGGCGGCTAACACTCCTCCGGCGACGGGCAGTGGAATGCCTAGTTGTTGGAGTATGTCCATTAATGAAAGTTATTGGGAGTGAGAGTAAGGAAAACGCGGGTGTTGATGGGGGCTTTAAAAGAGCCAACGTTCCGCCTGGTTGGAAGTCGTCGTCGTGGGCGTTGCTGAGACAGGGGTTTGATTGACCCCTAGTGGACAGGGGTGTATCCGCTGACGTGGGGTCTGCTGGGAGCTTAAACCTCGCCGTGCAAGCACTTTACAAAATTTGCTGCTTGAGTAACCATGGGAAGTTCATCCTACCAGATGCAGTTGACATATGCTTGAGGCTGCAATGGTTTTCTCGAGCGTATCTATACACACATGTGATTAGTTATAGTTTCTCCATCCAACAGCTGAAGTCAAAATGATGACGGCTTCGGTCGCGTCCAAAAGCCGAAGTGGGTCCTGCACATGTTCAAGCTCGGCGGAGCCAGAGATGCGGGAAAGGTGGGTCCCATCCCGCAGGTTCGGTGAAGTCGGTCAAGGTAGAGCGATCAAATAAAAAAAATTCTGCCGCTTGCGCAGAAGCTTTCAAGTCCACACGCCTTTGCAAACCCCACACCAACAACTTTGCGATATCTGATCCGGTTCTGATCCTGTTAGCGACGATAGCAAGAAATTGACGCCCGTATCGAATTCTAGACCCATAAACACACAATAACTTCAAAATGGCGAAAAAGAGAAAGGTTTCCCGCAACACCGAGCCCTCTGGGCCCCGCGAAGTTGATGCAAAAGATGCGCGCCTCACGATTCGCAGCTACGAAGATGTCGCCGACGAACAGGACGAGTACTGGGCCAACCAGGATCGCATCAATTTCGATAGTGACAATGACCAACCCCGATCGAAGCGGCTCAAGAAGGAAGACGATTTCCTAGAGGTATCGGACGAGGAAGTATTTGCGCAGGACGAGTCAGACGAAGAGAGCGAAGAGGAAACGAATGCTTCAGCCAAGAAGAAGGCCGGAATGAAGGCGCCATTGGAAGCATATTCCGAGGACGAGGAACAAGGAGGTGAAGACGAGGAGGGCGATGAGGGTTGGTGGGGCGCCAGCAAGAAGGACTATTACAATGCCGATGCTATTGAGACCGAGGCCGATGCTTTGGTAGGTCTTACTGCGGATTGTTATTGATGGTGATTGCGGCTGACATGCATCGTAGGAAGAAGAAGCAGAGGCCAAGCGTCTTCAAGCCAAGAAATTGTCCAAGATGCAGGAAGAGGATTTTGCTTTCGACGAGGACGAATGGCTCGCCCCCAAGGACGCATCAGGGGAGGATGCGGAAACAGTAACCGAAGTTTTGAAGGAAGTCGAGTTGAGAGAGGATATGACTGCCGAGGAGAGGTACAAGCTGCTTCAGGCTCGATACCCAGAATTCGATTACTTGGTAGATGAGTTCAGAGAGTTGCAGCCACTGCTTGCATCATTGCAAAAGGAAGCCGAGGGAAAGCCTGCAAAATCTTTGGAGGTAGCCAAATCCTGGATTCTGGGATGTTACGTTGCCTCATTAGCCAGTTACTTTGCCGTTTTGACATCTCCAACTAGAGATGGCGACGGCTCTGTCTCGACGCTGAGCCCATCAGAGCTTAGAGACCATGAGGTCATGGAGACATTGGTGGAATGCAGAGAGGCTTGGTTGAAGGTCAAGCAGTTCAAGACTGTCACGGATGTTTCGATTGACACCGATATGGTCTCAGGAGCTGAGGATGAGGACAATGAGATGATGGGTCTCGATGCGCCCGTCCAGAAGAAGACCAAGAAGCTTTCCAAGGCCCAACTCAAGGCTCAAGAGCAGAAGGAGATTGAGAAGGCCAGGAAGGCCAAGGCCGCGAAGAAGTCACTGGCTAACCTTGACAAGCTTCTCAAGGGCGCCAAGATATCGCCCAAGGAGGAATCTGCCCGCCGCGCGGTGGCAGACTCTGGCATGGACGACGACCGCTCTGACTTTGGTGAGGAAGAGACTCTGGACGCTCGCACGGCTGCCGACAAGGCTAAGCGCAAGAAGAGTTTGAAGTTCTATACCTCGCAAATCGTCCAGAAGTCCAGCAAGCGTGCCGGTGCTGGTCGGGACGCTGGTGGCGATGCGGATATCCCTTACCGAGAGAGACTGGTAAGTTTCTGCTCAGAGTCGTTCTAACTATTGCTGCATGTTAGGCTAACACCCCTCCCAGAGAGATCGTCAGGCAAGACTGAACGCCGAGGCCGAGCGTCGCGGCAAGAAGGACAGCAAGCACGGCGCGGCACTTGGCGAGGGCGACAGCGATGGCGAGGATGCCAATGTTGCCAAGCAGGTGCGCGACGATGGGGACGACGAGTACTACGACATGGTGGCGGCCAAGGCCCAGAGCAAGCGGGAAGACAAGGTTGCGCGGTTCGAGGCTCTAGCCAAGGCCGGCAAGGGAGAGAGAGTTGTCGAGGCGGAGGAGCTTGGACCAGATGGAAAGCGCCAGATCACATACCAGATCCAGAAGAACAAGGGATTGACACCACACCGCAAGAAGGCGGTGCGGAACCCCCGTGTCAAGAAGAGAATAATGTTCGAGGACAAGAAGAAGAAGTTGAGAAGTGTCAAGGCCGTGTACAAGGGCGGCGAGGGCAAGGGCGGATACCAGGGAGAATTGTCTGGTATCAAGACTGGGTTGGTCAAGAGCACCAAGTTGTAGATGTCAGAAGGAGAGGAGAGGCGTCATCAGTATATGCTTGCATGCCGGTTGGGAAATACACTATGGCGATTTTTTTTGGATGCTACACATGCGTGGAGTTTCGAGCTTTCAGGAGATCGTATTTGCCGTTTGTTATGCTTTGCTGCCAACATTCCTAGTTTAACACTTGTCAAAAGCGGCAAAAATAATATTATCGCCACACCACTTATTGGAGCGTTTTGCAGTCATTGTGTTTTATGGTGTTTTGTCTTTTGTGTGTTCTCGGCTAGGTTACGAGATTAGGTCCACATAAAGTGGTTTCAGGACACCCATCTTCAGAACTTGCTGAGAAATCACCCTCTTCGGGTTTTGTAGTGTAGCGGTTATCACTCCGGATTCTGATTCCGGCAACCCCGGTTCGAGTCCGGGCAAGACCTCAACTTTTTTTCACTTTTTATCCTGCTCCCCGTGATTCATTTCTTCTTTTTGACATGTTGTGATTGCCTGAAAATTTTTCTTTTTTGTTTCTGGCAACCTGTGAAAACATGCGAATGCGACTTTCATCATCAACATCCACGGGAACGGGATGTCATCAGAACAGTTCATGGTTTCGCAAATCACCTAATGAAAGGCAACCAAGAATCGCCAAGGAGAGAATATATCCAATTGAACCAGGTTGTCGGATCTGATCAGCATCTTCGACGTCCCTTCTCGCATTTTTCATGGAAAAAGAATATTGAAACCACCACTTTGTGTCACCAACTATGACGTCACAGCCAACCGCGAAAGTTCCCCTAGAACTCAACTTTGACCAAACGTCATGCTCTCACTTTTTATGGCTGCCAGTGTACTGGAAGCGATGACCAGGTGAGAGGATGGAGGGGTTTTCAAGAGGCCTACTCATCAGTTGAAAAGTCCAGCACGTGCCATACCAAGAATCAACTCCCTTCTCATGACAGTTTCTTGAACAAAATGATGTTGGTTGTCTGGAATTAGTGTGATGCTAAACTTTGCTACTAGCGTAATATTGGGCAAGTCTCGGGAATCCGGTGGCGTGTCATATGTTTTAAACACGGGAAAGTGGTTGGACGATCTTGAATGAGGATTGAGCGACCCTTTCTCGAGGCAGCCCCTCGTGCCCCTCGTGCCCCTCGTGCCCCTCCTACGTCACCTTTTGCCGACTTTACACCCCGAGGAAATGTTGATGCGATGAGGTCAAGGTGCAGACATAGAAAGCATAAATTCCGCCTGCTTGGCGCCGTTTCCCCGTTGTTCACGTTGTCAGCCATACCATCACTTTAACCTACATTATACTCAAGACACAAGACGCACACACAGACCATCGACCTAGCCATGGAGACCATCAGCCACTACGCTACAGCAGCTACCCATGCAGCCACGAAGGCTATCTGGGGCGAGCAGCCCAACGAACAGGAGCCCGTCAACGGCAGAATGGGCAACGTAGCTGCCGGTGAACCGTACGACGCCGGCAACATTGAATCCTCTTCCACGGCGCTCAAGACCACGACTCCAAACCCGGAGATTGGACAGCCTCAAGCCTCGCATGCAGAAAAATCCAAGGATGATGCGGCCAAAGAGTTCAACACAAGTGCCAACCCCTTGGCCCAAAAGGTAGCCTTGCCTGCCCCGACCCCCTCGGAACGCCAGCAGCAAAAACCCCCTTCTCCTCCTCCAACCCCCAAGGATGTGACACACAACAAGCCTAACCCTTCGGCCACCTTGCCATCCTCCACCCTCCCCGAGGATTCTACCAAGTCCCAGAATGACACTCGGTCCCCTTCTAACCCGAGCACTCGCCCCGATGCTGATGGCGACGATCAGAAACCGGACGCTTTAGATGCGAACAACAATCCCGTTAGGATTAACGGACCTGGCCCCAAGTCTCTGGAGGAGCTGGCCAGGGAGAGGGGAGGCGGTGCTGGTGCTGGTGCTGTTTCTTCCACTTCGACGTCGTCGTCCAAGTCTTCGAATGGAAATGTGGTTGGTGGTGGACATGAGCTTGAGACGAAGAGGACTGGTGAGAGCGATGGGACGGGTGAGTTGTGGGTGAAGAGCACGGGGTTGGCTGCTGACGGTGGGGATTTTGATGCTTCCAAGCCTGGGGCTGGGAGGGAGGCTGATCGTAAGTTTCTCTTTCTCTCTAATGAGGTTGGGAATATGTGATACTGATGCGAGTCTTAGGCCTGCTGGAGCAAAAGGGGATACATCACAGCGAGGCCCAGAGGGCTGGGGAGGCTGGGGAGAAGAAGCACCATCACTTGTTTGGAGGTGGCGGTAAGGAGGGTCCTGGGTTGAGGGAGAAGATCAAGGCTAAGTTGCATCGGGGTGATTAATCAAGAGGAGGGGAGGACTTGGGGACATCGGAATGGGTGAGGCGGTTGGTATTCATTCCCCTTGCAGTACCTTGAACGCTGTAATGCCTGGCGTTTTTCTGGGACTTTCTTTCTCTGATATTAATAGCTGTACCCGAATGAATCAATGAATTGTTTCTAACTTGAGTCTAACAGAGTATGAATGAGCAGCTGTGAGTGTTGTCGGCACACCCAACCCCAGATCGAGGCAGAATCGCCCTTTGTATCTCCGATTGAAAGAGGATTACGATCGATTATGTATACAATTTCCAGATCTGGCAATAAGCTGCCTAAAATGTTTCCGCGTGTCGAGTTCCGAGTGGTGCTTGGGTGGTGTGCGCGTCTCACACCCTCCTTTGTAAGGAGAACGTGGCCATCTTATTGGCTAGTAAGTGCTGTCTCCCCAACCTCAACAAAGTCGGGTAGTTGTGGCTCGGTCGACAGAGGTCAGCCGGTCAAGTTCTTGATCTGGGCTTCTAATGGCTAATCTAATTTGGTGAGTTTTATTCAACCTGGACTCGCTTGGACCTTTGTTTTTGATTTGGGACAACTCGGTTTCGATGCCAGTCGTCTTGCTTGCTTGCTTGCTGGGAGAGATATTATTATCTCTTGCACTGAAAATCTATTAAGCCTTTTCTTCTCCTCCATCTACATGCTCAGATCTTGCCATTTTATTTATTTTTATTTTATTTTCATTTAACCACAATATTTTGGGATATCCTGGCAGGCTTTTATCCCCGCTTCAACTTTCCAATCATGCTCCCTTCAATCTTCCTCCTCCCCTTCTTGGTGGTAACATCCGCCTCCGTCTTCAAACCTCCCGACCAGAAACCCATTTTTGCATCCTCCCATCTTCACCAAAAAGTTACAGGCTTCACATCCCTAGGCGACTCCTACTCAGCAGGAATCGGCACCCCGCCAACACAAGGAGACAATCCTTGCCGCCTAGGCACGGGAGCATACCCTTACCTCCTCGCCCGCTCCTTGGATCTGTCGCCGTTGTCGTCGTCGTCGTCGTCACCTACCTTTCAATGGCTATCCTGCACCGGCAGCACCACAGCCGACCTGTTCGTCACCTCTCCCTACTCGCAGATATCAGCCATCAACACCACGCTCGGCCCGCCCTCGTTCGCTACTTTGTCGATCGGGGGGAACGATTTGGATTTCTTCGCGCTGCTCAACGCGTGCGTGTTTCGCTTCTACGGGCCGTTTGGTTCGGGAACCTGCGCCGACTCGCTGAGGAAAGCCGAGGACGCCATCTTTCAAGACTCGGACGAGTTTGAGCTGAGGTTGAGGTTGGTGCTGCTGGAGGTGCTGGATAGGATGAGGTGGGAGAGGAGACCGGACTTCTTCGTGACGGTGACCGGTTACGCCGCGTTTTTCAACGCAGAAACAAAAAAATGCGACGGGGTCACTTTTGGGGTTTGGAACGGGGAGGGCGGCGGCGGGATCAAGCTGACGAAGGAGGTGAGGAGGAGGATGAACGAGCTGGTCAGGGGTGCCAACGAGATTTTGAGAGGGGTTGTGGAAACCGTGAGTGAGGGGTTTGGGGGCAAGAGGAAAGCGGTTTTTGTCGATTATGACGGGGAGTTTGAAGGGCATAGGTTCTGTGAGGAAGGGGTGGAGGAACCTGATTATGAGAGGGCGGCGACTTGGTTTTTCTTACCGGGCGGGAAGGATACAAATGGGAAGGGGGAGGTGTATGAGGAGGAAGAGAAGGTTATTGGGGAGGGGGATAAGTTGGTTGATCCTTGGGAGTGTGAGGAGGTGGTGGAGGAGAGCGGTGACTGGGGTGAGAGGGCGGTTTGTGATATGGTGAGGGCCAAGTGGAGAGATCCTGAGTTGAGGTTCGTAAGTGGCCATGAGAGGTTGAGAGTCGCGCCGGGGGATTCTATGTGGTTTACGCCTACTTACTATGGCAAGACCTTTCATCCGGTGAGTTTTAGGCTCCCCCCCCCCGGTCTAGTAATATGAAAGAAAGGAGTGAGAAAAGTATGCTGACGAGGTCGAGAATAGCGGTCGGTTGGACACGAGGCAATACGGGACAAGATATACAACGTGTGGGAAGAACACGGTCTCTTGAAGTGAGGGCCTTTCAATGCATCTGGTTGGATATTCACGCGTTGAGGTTGCCTTGGATCAGGTTATGTTCGAAATTGTTACAGTCTCCTTGATACTCCCCCCAATATTTGAACTGGTCAATATTTCACTCTATTTTTGGTAGATATTTTTTTTATTGATGTAACTATTGCTTTTGCTATTATACTCATCTGTTAATTACTTGTCCATTGCTTTATTCATAAAAAAATTGAGCCTCACAATATGTATTCCTCGGATCTGGATCCCCATCTGCGGAGTTGTGGACATCTCCTCCAGCGGTTACAACGCATGAGCAAATAACTCATCACCAGAATAAGTTTCTCCGGATTGTCTCTTTATCTGTCCATATATATGAATAGATCACATCACTCAGTGTTAGATTACCCGCCCACGTAACCAAGCGACCCCAACAACACCTCATGCTCGCCAAAATCCCACGTGGGAAAGGAGGATAAATATAGCATCACCATCACAAAATTCCCGATTTTAATCTATTTCCAATCACACCCTTTCATTTCAATGCAACACTCGCGAAGTGCTTTCTGGACCCCTGTCTATGCATCGTGGAGAACAACACACCAGCTGGTCTCTCAACAAGGCGTATTATTCAGTAGCAGACTCACTAGTCTGCTAAGATGTATCTCAGAAATCATAGACTGCTCAATTCGAGGCTCTTTTGTATGTACACCAAATCAAGAAGGAAACTATTGCCCATTAATGTTGCTTGCTGTGCGCATCATGTCTTTGTAGGAAAATGCCAAAAAAATATGAAAAAATAACTGCATCAATCAAAGCTAGCTATTCGTCCGCCCCCTTGATTCTTGCCCATGCATATGTGTTGATTTGGGAGCAAAACTGAAATTCTTTTGCATGCCTCTTTTTTCTCCGCGCCATAATACACATCATTTGCCCAATTCATAATAGATCCTCCGTCCCTTCATCACCGAGCCTCTCCCCATCATCATGTCGTCAAAATAAAAGATCTGAGTAGAAAAGAAGAGAAAAAAAAAGCTTCCCCAACCCCCGGTACCAAACCACGGTTTTTGTTTTCCCCCTAAGGATCCGGATCCAGTGATGTGCACAAAAGTCCCGCGATGTGAATGAAAAAAAGTGGACTTGCCATGAATAAAGATTGGCAAAGAACAGAGTATAAAGTAGAGATAGAAATGTTGACCTCATCGTCCTTGGGCAGTGGTAAAATTAAGCCGGAGGTGTCAGGAAAGGGCTCAGCATCAACTCGTCCGCGCTCGGCCGCTTATTATGATCAATCTCGAAAGTCTGTGCCATGAACTGCTTGGCCTCCTCGCTGGCGTGCTCTGGAATTGTCGGCGTGGCCTTGGCACCGCCAATCTTGAAGATGGCTTGCAGTTGCGTGCAATCAGGGAAAGGATGAGTGCCCGTAAACATTTCCACAACAAGGCATCCAAGAGACCAAATGTCTGCCTTGCGTGTGTATGATGTCTGCTTGACCACTTCAGGAGCCATCCAGAACACGGAGCCCTGCAGGGAGGGCCGATTCTTATTGTTGTTGGCACCGTTGAGAATGTTCGTGGCCTCCAATTTCTTTGAGATGCCGAAATCCGAAATCTTGATGGTGCCCTTGTTATCGACAAGAATGTTGGCGCCCTTGATGTCACGGTGGATAATCTCCATATTGTGGAGGTAAGAAAGACCATTAAGAATCTGCTTGACGAAGCTGCGGACAAGAGGCTCCGGAAGAGCACCGTACGAGTTGAGCATGGTTTGCACCGAGCCACCGGGAACGTACTCGAGGAAAATGTTGAGATACTCGGCCGAGGAACCGCAGCCAAGGTATTGCACAATGTTTGGATGGCGGAGGTCGCGCAGCAAGCTGATTTCGCGCTTGAGAGCCTCGATCATGCTCTTCTTGCGAGCATCGCTCTGGCTGTTGGCACCAGGCGATGGGGTCTCAACCTGCTTCACGGCAAGAAGCTCACCTGTGACGGCGTGTAAGGCAAGATACACACAGCCAAATGAACCCTGTCCAATAAGAGCACCCTTCATCCATTTGCTATCATCCCATGAATCGCCAGACAGGAAGCTTTGAAGCTCCTCATCGGCATCTTCGCCATCCTCGGTAAGGGCTTGGTTGACTTCTTGGATGGACCCGGAGCCGCCAGAGCCAATCGTGCTGTCGCCGTCAAAGTAGCTGTGTCGTACAACGTTGCCGTCGGGGTCGGTAATGCTGAGGGCAGCAGTGCCGTTATCCGAGCCGCTGTCGGCAAATGACACGTAGGACCTCCGGTTTGGTTCGATAGGTGAGGATTCCTCCTGGAGGGTGTCGAGCACCGAGGATGCGACCGAGTCTCTGTAGCCTTGAGGCAGACGTCCCAAAGCGTCACGGGGACGGACCTTGGCCATTTGGTTGGAGGCGGTGAGCCAGCTGTCGGCGATGGTGGGGATTGGCGGTGCATCCTGAATGGTCGATGCAAAACTCATCGTGCTGGCAACACTGAGACGATGGTTGACCCTGCTGAGGCGTTGGGACCGTCGCATTGACATGCGCGCGGTCCTGTCGATGGCCTCTCGAGAGTGATCCGGGAAGTAGCTGGTGAGATCGGAAGCAATCAACTCGCTTGGGGGACGGAGTCCACCAAATTGGCGCAAAGTCTGGCGGCGGGGAATAACGCGAGGTGTGTCGGCGGCTTCTGTTAAAGCCTTGGTGGTCTTGTAGATATTTCTTTCTCGATCTTGGGTAGAGGGAAGGGGTGAAAGGGGAGGCTGTTGTATTGTCTCCCATGATTCACCTAATAATTTCTGTACCTTGAATTGGCTCTTGTTCATGTTGTCCATCGCACGGTTGTGATTTTGCTGGGCCTGTTGAGCTTCCTCCAAGCCAATGGCGGCTGCTCTTTCAAGTTCAGCCATGCCGGGCTCTCCAGCTGGAACCCGTCTCAAGATGAGACGGTTACGCTCCGGGCGTGTGTGATCCTTCATTACCCTCCATAGCTCCGTATCACCCAGACGTCGACATTGATTTGGGTCTGGTTCTACACCTGCGAGGACCCAGAAGCAATAATTCCTTTCGTGATCTTCGCGCAGCGCAAATTTTCGTAGTGTAGCACGCATAACCTCTTCGCAGGTGTTGCAGTCGGCGATCTTGACAACCTTTGTCACACCACCTGTCGAGATAACGCGAATAACATCTTGTCCTGGGGGCAAGGCAGCCATGAGAGATCCATCCATGCTAGATTGGTTTCTGGCATGGCCATGGCCAGACATGCCAGAAACCAATCGACCGGTGAGGGGAGGATCCGGAGAAACAGGGAACCGGGGAGTGGGTTGGCCGGTATACGAGGTTTGTGGTTGCTGAGGATATCTTGGCCGGGCATTCCTATTGTTGTAGTCCGGTGTTGGTAGTTGAGGAGAGGTAGGCCTTGAAGGTTGGCTCGCGTGGTCAATACCCTGAACAGCAGTTGCAAACTCGAAGCGGGAATACCTCTTGTTAGGCTGGGCTCCGCGCCCGTGACGTGGTGAGGACGAGGAGGGGGCATATTGATTATCAAGGACAGCAAAGGAATCCTGGAGATCGCTAATTATCAATCGATTGTTCACACGTTGCATGCACCTTGCAGTGTCACTTACCCTATTGCGCCTCTTCTGATTCGCAAACGTCTTTGTCCGGAGCTTCTTGATGCTCAAAAACAGGCGTACACGATCTCCAACCTTGTCAATGCCCATCTCCTTGAGGACTTCCTTGTCCATCTCGAGAAGATTCTCGCCATTGATGTGGTTCCTCCGGAAGATCCTCTCGTACTCGCCGCATTTGACACTTCGAAGATAGTTGCATACTCTGTCCTCGTCCCAGTTCTTGACCGAGTCTGGGCCATCGATATCTGAAAACTCGGATTCGGTCGGGCTGGGATAGTTCTGGGGGGCCATTTGGGGTGCGGGGGTGCGCCGTTGTTGAGGGTAGGTGGTTTGGGGAGTGTTAACCATCATGGCCGAAGGCTGTGAGCCCAGCGAGGCCGGGAAGGTCGACTTTGATGCCAGCATTGCCATCGCGACGACGGAGACTTCAGGCCAACGACGGCATGAGCTATGATAAACTTTGTCTAGTTGATGCTAGCTGCGCGAAAGATCCCTGGTCGCTTGCGGTCGCAGGTCGCAATCGCAACTGAGAACAGTCCGTCGCTGACGCGGGCGCTGCAGAGAGGCGGCTGCAGGTGGTGGAGGTGGTAAAAAAAAATAAAAAAATTGTATAATAATCCCAACCGTTTCCAGGGTTGTCGCTGGGTTATCAATGTGCGGTGTCCGGCTCTCACACAAGACTCTCCTTGTCAGACGAGGGGAGTGCAGAAGAGGGAAAAAAGAAACCCGACGGGTACCGGAGGTGTGCCAACACGTTGTACCTGTGCAACACCAGCAAGATGCCTGGAGGTTTGCTTGGATATGGTTTGTTGGTGCTTGGCGGGTCAGTGTTCGGAAGTGGAAGGGTGCAGCGAATGTTCCTTTTCTCTTGTTCTTTTTTGTTCTTCTTTTTTCTTCCCGTTTTCCAATCCCTCGCAACTCAGATGAAACAAGCTACGGCCTGAAGAAAAGAAGAATGAAAGTTGGAAGACAGGCAGAACCGGCGCCGTCGTAAACTGCAAAGTTGAAAGGTTGCGGTTGCGGGTAACCGTGCACCGAGAATGGGAAAAAGGAGGGGGAGCGTGGGTGGTTTTGTCGGTTTTGTTCGAATGTGCTTCGAAAGCGTTCAATGCATTCAACAGCCAGTCACAGTGGGGCAAAGGGGGACGGGGCCATGCGATCGTTTGCTCTCTTTACACCACTATCCTGTCCATTTCAGGCTGATGGGCTGGGTGGTCACTGTCGATGCTGCGGCAGCGAGAGTGCAGTACAGCGTGTTGAGGGGTTGTGCTGGCGGCGGATTGGGCAGGACCTTCCTGCAGGTTCGCCAATCGCTTGAGGATGCCCCCTGACATGAAACGAAGCACGAGCCAAGCCAGGCGCTTGTCGGGATGGTCGTGTCGTATTCAAAGCCCCAGGGTCCCCGTTGGGCGTGGCAAATCGCCAGTCACAATCACAAAAGGAATTGAATTAATGAATGCCTTTTGTTCCAGTGTTCCAGTTCATTGTCTATCTTTGATATCATGATAACGAAGCGCCTATCTCTTGTCTCCTGTGACAATATTCACCGCCCATCACAAAGAAAGACCGACTGCTGAAAATGGGTTGTTCTCCGTGCCTCTTTGCTGAAGAACCAGCGCGGAACAGCGGACCTACCGTGCCTGTCGTGTCACCAGTTGGCCCCCAGCACCAGCAGCTACCAGCAGCTGATTGTGCACCAGGGGGGCGGGCGCGATCAGCCGGGCTCGGCCGCCATTACGAGCCAAAGTTGGCTCTTTAAAAACGGCCAGCGAGGGACTTTGATGATGATGATGGCGGGTCGCAATGCGAAGCCACCGATAACACAACAACAATAGGATTTGGAACTGACGAAACCCCGGAAATGCTTCCCGTGGGGACAAACAAATCTCGCAGTTTTGGAAACAAAAAGGCAGGTGTTGCAACAGATTGGTTGTTGATAAGTAGGACTGAGCGGACCAGACTTTGACGATGAAACGGGAGTTGTTTCATCACTCACCATGCTTGTCACGGTCGGCAGGTCCTGCCTGTTAGCGGAAATCCCCGCAGCGGGGAGCCGAGGCTAACAAAGGGAGAAAGACTGTTGCTAGACGGGAACTCAGGAAGTCATATGTACGGGATTGTGAATTATGCATTGGCCAGCGTTCACGCAGCACGAATGAAGTCATTGACCGACCGACGGGAAGAGGCGGTCTACTCAGGAACATGGACGTTGCTTGGATGTTGAGATGGAACAAAGTTGGATCCGTTGCCCTGGGGACCCATCTTCACACTAGAGATTGGAAAGTCATGCTGCCTTGTGATGCTCCATGTATCTGGGAGAATGCTGATGATTGATAATGACTGAGAATCGGTCTCGTCAGCCCCCGTGGGGGAAGATGGCTTAGGTGGTCACCTATCTTCGGGCCTCTCTGGCCTCTCCCTCCCCGCGGAGGGCTGAGGTGGTTGATGCTGGGCCGTAGAAAGGAGGCATCGACAATGGATGAAGGAGAGATGGGACGAACGGCTGGGAAGATGCGAGTGGGTTCGGTCGTGAGTTTGGGTCGCCAGAAAACGGCTCAGCATCAGGAGACCAGAAGACCGACGGTCCACGTATGCTCTCCTCTCATGCTGCAAAGCATGCGCCTCCTGCCGAAACTGGGAATTACCGGAAACCGAGTGTATATAAAAATATATATATAGATAAACAAAAGAATTTTTACACAAATGCATGTTTGGAAGGAGATTGCCGGGACTGCATCTTAGTTTTAAATCGGGACCACAAGGGGCTTTCATTATGTCATCAGACACACCTCGGGCATTTCGGGTGCAGCCACCGACCCGGAGCCATTCCGTAATTAACCAATTCGTATCGATAAGTCTAAGCCACAAGAAAACAGCTAACGCCACAGAAGAAAAGAAGGAGCTTCTATTTCCACCGGCCCCGCTTTGCTGTTGATCCGCTCGATCCACTCACCTTCGGCTCTTCCACCTTCCATGCAAGTTTCACTGTTGCACCTTATTTTTATTTTATTTTTAATTTTCAGTCGACATTGTTAGTATATAGTTAGCACTTGACAACTGTTGATGAATTATTACATGGTAGCGTCTTGGGCATCGGACAATGGCTTCATAGAACCACAATAATGATCAGAAGAGAAACTGATATCTGTCCACGTCGATTCACAAGACAGCCTTTTTTGGTGAAAAAAAGCCAAAAAAAAAAAAGCCAAGAGGCACCGGCCCGCGCCTCTTCATATGCACACTTGCTGCACAAGCCGGCCCAGGGCAGGTGGACGATGGCCAGCCCGACAGCTCGCCAGCTCCAGAACTCCCCAAAGCGGATATCCAATCTGGGACCAATCTGAGCGGATCAAAGCCGTTGCTTCCCAATTAAACCGACTCGGGGGTCATGAGTAGCCAATTCAACAGTGGTCCAGGAGGTGTGAGCTGGCCCCCTTGTTCCCGCTCCCCACTGATGGGCCATTGACAGCAGCGATTGGCATGTCCCCCATGTCCCCCCTGTTCAGCACGGAACCCCGCGGGAACATGATTGGACAAAAGATTCCCAAAACCGGTATGATAACATCATTCTACATCGATGGCCAGCACCAGGCTCGGCTGTCTTGGTTGTCTCCGCCCTGATTTCCAGCTTCTGGATCGTGGATCGATGGACTTGGAGACGTGGGTAGACATGGGGGCCCCATGGATACCATGGATAGGTAATGAGACTCATAGGAGATCGACTTCTTTTTCTGGCTGTCTGTCTGTCTTGTCTCTCTCTCTCTCTCTTTAATTCTTCCGTCTGTATTCCTCCGTCGCCTCCTGCAGCTAGACAATCCTACATACAGGTATTCCCTATCCACTACCTAGCAAACCTCCAATCGTAACACCCGGGCAAGCACAGCTGGTGACGTGACGTTCCGTCTGAGTTTTGTGACGACGCCCGAGGATTCGGTTCTGGTTCCTCCACACCCCCCCCCTCAAGGTGCTTGATACGACTCGATCTGTCACTGGCTCTCTCTCTAAGCGGGCTGGCCAAAAATGTGTCGATAGGTTCACCCACACACCACCTACACCCTTTACGGACGTACTGTACCTTCACACCGTCGGCTTCGACTCCGGTGTCCCCAACCCCGACACAACTGTCCCGAGTCTTGTGCCTCAACCAACCCCCGAATCCGTGTCTCTCGACCTGAAATTCTCCGGCATCAGGCCGCGGGACACCACATTGCCCATTACTCGCTCCCCGGTACCTCGTTGCGTGCAGATCCTAGACTTCGAACCGTCTGCGGGACGCCATCCAAGCATCATGGCATTCCCGACTCTGGGGGATGCGTCAGGTCGAAGAAGAACAAGGACAGGCGGCATATCCTCATTGAGCACCATAGACCGGAATGGGTCCGAGTCCTCGAGTCCCGGAGCAACAACCCCAAGTTCGCCAATCAGTTCAGAGGGTGACCACCGCAGGTCCTTTTCTCTCACTTCATTGAGAAGTACTCGAGGTTTTCGGTCCTTGAGCACCAGCAACAGAGAACGAGACCTTACTCCCGATAGCAGTAACATTTCCAGGGGACACTCTAGAAAATTGTCCAAGTCTCGCCCCCTCTCCTCCTCATCCCCAAGGGATTCCCCGAGTCGCCGCGGTTCTGCCATATCTGAGGATCACATCAGCAGCATCAACAGCATTCGAAGTAGCATCAACAACCGGCTATCTTTCTCTGTCGCCGACAATTTGAGTCTCGCAACAACTTCATCAACCTCTTCGATTGACTGGAAGTCTCAGAATATTGAGGGAGCAGCCCCATTAGAATCTGACTCGACACTTTTGAAAACCAAGAACCCTTTTTTGGTTGTAACAACAGATTATCTAGTCAGGACCAAGAGCCGTGCCGATGCCAACGCTCTTTTCCCTGGACTTGCCGCGGAATGGGGCAAGCAAGAAAGCCACATTGCCGCCCCTGAGCCTCACCTCGTCATCCCGACTTCATCCATAATATCTGTCTTTATTGCGGAGAGCACCAGGCCATCATTTGGACTTGAGGTTTGGTGGAAGGGTCAGTCAGGGCACTCATATTTCCGGTCAGATTTCTTCTTTAACCTCCCCAAGGAGAGGAATGAAATGCTCCATTACATCATCCGCGCCATGCGGCTGAACCAGCAAGACGAGATCGACCCCATGAGAAGATGTGCCGACGTCGAACCACTATTAAATAAGATACAAGAGGTCGAGGAGCCCAGGTTCGCCGACCGCAAACTCGAAATCTTTCCTGTGGTCCCCCGTGGGTATACGAGAAAGGAGTATATCCCAAAGATGGAAGATGCGGCCAAGAAACCCCAGGAAGGCTCGGCGTTCTACCTTGTTATCGGGACATATCTCTGTTATCTCGTCGAGGTTCAAAAGAGCAAGGGGGGCGAACCGACATGTCGGCACAAAGTCTTTGGCCTCGTGACGCTCGAGTGCTTGCAAGGAGATTGGTCCCTTCAGGAGGAAAGATTCATAATGACGTTCCGCGAGCCGTTCAAATCTCCAGTCACGCTAGAGCTTGCTAGCCGATACTATCGCCAGGTGATTAGAGTATTGGGCGCTGCGGATCGCTTTATCAAGCCTGTGTGGCCGCAGATGTGGTCGGCCATGGAAATCTTCCGCGTCTCTGGGCTCAAGGAACCGCATCACCTCGTGTCCCGGGAGGATTTTGGTAGTTTGAGACGAACCCTCGATGCGTACCTCGCGGCATATCGCTGCACTGGGGGTGCACCCGTTGATTGGGAGATCAACTGGAAGTCTCGTTTCGCGCCCGAGTTCCGTCTTCTGCCTCCAAAGAACGGTTCATATACTGCCCTCCAGCTCTTGGCTGTTCTACGTGCATTGAGATACAATGACTACTTCAATTCGTTATCCTTCCGCGATGTTGACCTGTCCATACTATATGGCCTTGAAGACAAGACGCCCAGGAACCTCAACGTCGGGTATTTGAGTCGGACTTGTAAGTCATTCCGCCTTCATCACAAGTGGGTTTGGATTCATACTAACCTCATAAAAGTTGCCACAATCGGAGCCGAGCACATCGAGATGTTGAGAATCAGTGCCGTTCTTCATCAGGAGTTTCATGCCCTTGCATTCTGCTCAGGGACCATTCGACAAATGGATTTCACCAACTGCACCGCCTCTCTAGCTTCTCGACTAGGGAATCATGACTACCTCCCAAGCCTCCAGTTTCTTACGCCTATTCTTAGCCTGCTAAGAACCGGGAACACCAAGTGCAGTCGATTGGTCCTCGCCGGTAATATGCTCCCGCAGTTCGATATCGACGATCTTGCCGAGACCATGAAAACGGGAACTCTCCATGCGTTGGACATCTCATATTGCGGTCTGGGTGACATGAGCTTGAAGGAGATAGTAGTGGCGCCGCTTGAAGAAGGGTTTTTGCCTCTGCAGACATTGTCTATATCTGGCAACCCTGGTCGGCTCCCGGCCTATATTCTGCCTGAACTCGTCAACAACCTTCCCGACATTCAACAACTGAATCTGGGTGGAAGTATCCTGGGAGACAGCTGTGTGGATGGCCCGCTGATACCTTACGAGGTTTTGGAAAATTTGCCACATCTCGAAGAGCTCGATATCTCTGGGTTCAAGATTAACGAGGCCACGCTGGAAGATTTAGAGCGATTTTTGGACTATAGAAGTTGGAAGATGGATAATGGCGAATACGCCAGTCTCCGAAAGCTGGTCTTGAATCGCTGTGGGCTCTCGGGTTCGCAGGCAGCAAGACTATTTGATGCAATTGGAGAGAACCATGGCCTCCATCTTTGCATCAGCGGCAACCCCATCGAAGATGGCATTGAACACTTGGCTCAAGCCATCCGGGAAAGCAAGGGTCCTTCTGGATTGTATATGGAGATGGTAGAGTTCAGGGACGAGGACAATTATATCACTTTGATTAACGCACTAGCCGAAACCAAGTACCTCTCGCTCGTCAGTCTGGCTGGCACAGCACCAACACCCTCATCATATGGAAAATGCAGCCCAGATCTGGTCAACACCCTCCACAACTTCTTTGCCCGCAACAACTCCATCCGGTGTCTTGATCTTTCTGGCTTTTGCGGGAAACTGGATGACGGGCAGCTAACCAAGGGATTCGGCCGGTCTCTCAGTGGGCTATCTCAGAACACCACCATGACCCATCTCCGGATTCGCAACCAAAATCTCCACGATGATGCAGGGACTCTGGGCAAAGTTCTCACCGAGAACAACACTCTGATGGTTCTTGACTGCCAGGACAATAACCTCAACCTCACCAGCTTGCGCTTCCTCGTTGATAGCATGAAGACTAACACATCCATTATCGAGTTCCCCTTCTCCTCTCGCGAGAGGGCGGCCATCTGGAAGAATATTCTTCGAGGTCTCCGCCGCACCGCATCAACAAATGCCGGCTCGCGTACCGCACCAGGTACCATGTCTGCTCGCGCGGAAGCCTCCAAAAAGGATTCATCAAAGAAGGATAAATCGGCATCAACACATCACAACCATCTTAACCCCCATGCCAAGGATAAAAATTCCCTTCGCCCAGAGGAAACGATGCTTCATAAAGTCCTCGACGACCAGTTCGACATCCTCAACGCTCAGCTCCGCCGCAACCGCGCAGCACTCGAAGCAGCCTCGGGTCAAATCCTCGACCTCGATTCGTCCCCTACCCCAGCAGGCGGTAGTATCTCGAGCGCTGCAGGAGGGAGAGGAGGCAGCACCCTTCCCGCCGATGAGGATGCCGGCTGGCCAGGACTTGACCTTGACCTCGGCACAGGAATCATCGATCTCATCGGAACCGAGCACCTCAATGTCCCCTCGCGTTCCTCGGTTCTTTTCGATGGCAGCGCCTCATCTCCCAATAACAACAGTGCGATGGAGGGAATTAGACAGCGCCGCCCCACAGTCCGATCTTCAACCATGGATCAGATCCAGGCTCCTCTCCCGGCGCCTTACCATCTCCACCACCGTGTCGGGTCTTCTATCTCTGGACCCGGGGTAGACAGTCCGACCGAGACGCTTGAGGCTGTGTCCGAGGTTGAGACGCCGCCACCTACGATTACAGCTCCGCAGGCGGATTACTATGAACAGAAACAGCTTGTTCCTACCGTTGAGCCAGTCACTACTACCACCGTCCAGCAAGTTGAGGTGGAGTATTATCAGAAGCAACATAGCAGGACCCAGTCCGAGGAAGATAATGCGATGTTCAGACAGATGATGAGCGATTTCAGGGCTGCGGGGCTGGCAGACTGAAACCGAAGTTTGGTTTTGCGGCTTTTTGAGCCTTCATCAGACCAAGTGGGTCGAAACAAACAAAAAGGATAAGGGAAAAGAGGGCATAATAGGTAGCATATAACATGGCAATGGCAGTTTTTACAGGGAAATAAACATACATGGGAAGGGTAAACGCAAAACCTGCGCATAAAGTTCATCAGGCACATAGCTAGCTCTCTCTATATATACATCAAGATACCCCCATAGAAAGGTTTTCTCTTTCCACCTGATACCAATTCACCCCCTTTTTTCCCCCCCACCTGTCACGACGATTTTATGAGTTACTACCTACTATACGCAAGTCACACCCCTCCCCTTAACGGCCAACCTCCCTCCTGGGCCTTCGATCCAAACAATCCAATTCTGCTCTTTCTTTGCCCCGGACTCCGCATCCTTCCTCTTCAAACAGACTTCAAACTTCTCATTCACAAACAACGGACTCAAATTCCTGTACTCGATCTCTCTGACAATTCCCTGCTTGCTCAAAGCTTCCAACATCAACACCAACGTCAAGGGGCCTTGTACCAGTACGTCTCTGTACCCTTCCTGTTTCTGTGCGTACTCGCGATCCAGATGGATCAAGTGAGCGTTGTTGGTTAGATCGCTAAATGTTTTGAGGAGATCCCTTGTGGGATGCAGTGCGTAGCGGACGTCGGGTTTCCATGGTGCTGTACGTACTCAAATCAGTCAACCCACGGCTCACAAAATGGGGTGGGGGGCATGTGGAAAACATATATACCTATCACCTCCTTAACTGGTGCTGGTGTTGTTTGTTGTGTGGATGACGGTTTCCTCCTCTCCCTCATAAACACTAGCTTCCTTTTTTCTTCTATTATCACTTTTCTCGACCCGTCCAGAAGAAGATAGTCTCGCTCCAAGTCGACAAACACCTTATCCTTCTCCGGATCGGATTCGTTGATTTGAAGTCTCACGTCTTCATCCTTTTCACTCTTGATCCTTTCCACGCATACCATTCCAGACTTGCCGTCCAGCTCGGGTTCGGCATGAGGATGATCATTGCGGAAGGTGACAGAACCCCCAGCCCACATCCTTCTTACAAAGGGGCCCCCGGGCCAGTGGGAGACGTTTGTACCGTCTGGCATTCTTTCTTCTTGAGACAAGAGGGGTTCGAAATATACCATGTGGTGGCCTTGTGGTAGTGTTGATGGTGGTGGTGGTGTAGAGCGGGTACGAGTGGGATCAAGTGCTTGACTTAAGCGGACTGATGGGTCAGGAGTGAGAGTTGCTGGGATTCGTCGTGGTGGTGTGGCGCGGAATTTCTGGAGGGCGGATGAGAGGTAGCTTTGGGGGTTGAAGGGTGTGCTTTCGGTTGTGTATTTACGGGAGAGAGGGGTGGATTTGAGATGCAGTCGTGGAGGGCGGGGTAATAGACGCATTTTGGAATAATATGAAAGATGCGGAAAATAAAGAGTTATGAAGCTCAGGGGTTCCGGAGTATTTGGGTAGTCTAGTAACAGTTGATGTGGTATATGTCAAGTGTTAAGTGAGGGTTGAGAATGAGGTGAAAATGATCGAGTGAGACCCTCATTGCTTGTTACTCTAATTAGTGCAAAGGGGTTAGGGTTCTGCATTTGGTTTAGACATATTTTCCTTTTTTTGTCACCATCATAAACAAATAATAGAACAATGAGGGTTTTTACATACTCAACTTCCCCCCAAAAAATGTACATACTCTTTTTGTAACCCCTTTAAGACACGTTCTATGCCTTCGGTCCTCCCCTTTCCTTCCTCAACCCCCTCCGATTCCTCCACCCACCAAGCAACCTCCACCGTTCCGCCTTCTCCCCCAAGTCGTCAAACACTCCCTTTACCCTCCCCTCGGGATCATCCCCCTCGCAGCCTTCAAACTCAACGAAAAAGAGGTACTGAAAAGCCTCCGAATCTCCCAAGCAAGGAACGCTGTTGATGCTCGTCAAGTTCAATCCCCGCCCCTTAAAACACCCAAGAACATCCGCCAACGCTCCCGGTGTCGAATGCGCAACCGTAAACGACACCAAACTCTTGTACCTCTCCCCTCCATACGCATCCCTCCCCCATGCCCCCTCTTCATCCTCTCTCCCAGGAATAACCTGATACCTCCCCTTCTGCAGCACAAGGAACCTCGTCGTATTGTCCTCTCTATCCTCCACGCACGCAGCCAACACATCCAACCCATTCGCCGCCGCATTCTGCACTCCCGCAATAGCAGCCGACTCCCCCGTCTCATCCGCCGCTGCAATCTCGGCCGCTCTCGAAGTGCTCGACACCTCAATAGTCTCCACACCCTTCAGGTACTTCCTCACGAACCCCGTCGTCTGCCCAAACGCCTGAGGATGCGAATAAATCCTCTTGACATGACTCAACTCCGTCAAGGGCTTGCCCTTAACTACCACTCCATCATCATCATCATCTCCCAACCTCTCCCCCCGCGCCCGTCCAAGCAGGTAGTGATGCACATCCAAATACACCTCCCCACAGACATTGACATCCTTAAACTTGCCTTCCCGATCCGCCAGGGCGTCCAGAGTAAAAGTGACGGTTCCGTGAGTAGAATTCTCAAAGGGCACGACGCCGTACCGCGCTTGACCTGCTTGGACCACCTCAAACACCTCTGCCATCTATAAGTATGTGTGTGTACAAAAGGTTGTTGTTTTTTCTTTTTTCATTTTTCTTTTTCATTTTTTTTTTTTCAGTTTGGTAGGGAAAACGAACCTTGAATGGTACCGGTAGGCTTTAACCGCCACTTCTTTTCGTCTGAGAAGGCAATTTTGGTCGCCTGAGTCACTCAAATACGTCAGAACACAAACTGTCTTTCCTTCTCCCTCTCTCCATCTCTCTCTCTCTCTCTCTCACACACACACAAAATCGTTTCAATAAAGACTGATAGAATGGAATTTACCTGATGAGAATACGAAGCAAACGGTCCTAAAAAGGCGACCCGCGTATCCACGTTTCCCCCACTTTCTGCGGCAGCACCAGCAGCTATGGTGCTTTGATCGTGAGTAGCCATTTTAGTAATTGTGGCGAAAGAGGAAAAAAAGAATATGAGCCAGAAATAAGGGCTGACCAATGTGTATCCAAGTTGGCACTTGAATTGGAACCCCTTCGGGCTGTGTGTGACGTGTAAAGTAAAGGTAAAGGTAAAGGTGGTTTAGAAACACTTTCAAAGGTATCCCTTGCTATAATTACAAAGTTCCTTGATGCACCGGCCCGGCCCGTTGACCCATCCAAGCATTTCCCCTTTCCCCGCTGAAAATTCCCGGGCACCGACCGCTATGGCTGCTCGAAAAACTTGCGAGAATGCCCCGCACAATCACACCAGATCGGCCGAGTTCGGCCCCAGATTCTTGCCCTTCGGAAGCTGGAGGGTTTTGCAGACCTGGGGGCCTAACAATTGTCTGACAGTACGCATCTGGTCCGGCAGCTCGTTCCTACTCTTGCATACCTTTTTTACCACCGAAACGTGCAGAAGCCAAGCGAATAACAAAAAACGATCAAAAGAGTGTTGGGGTACCCTATAACTGGCTATCTAAGTCACGACCTCCTTCGAATCGACTTTTGTAATGACCGGACGGACACTGCAAATGGCCTGGCATGGCTTTGTAATAAAAAAAAGACCATTGCCGATCAAACCGTGTCCTCAAGGTAATTGTGAACCAATCCTCCTAACTCAGCCCTGCAATGATGGTGGCGTTCCTTTTGACCTTGTCCGACTTCTTCTCGATTCCTCGTAGGCAGTTTTTCTATGTTCCGTGTCAGTTATAGTCCACCAGAACTTTCTTCAAAGATAACTCACCTCAAATCATCACTTTCCAACTTAAGAAGCCGTCATCACAGAGCGAAGCGGGCTCGGACGCGACACCTGGTGGCTGTGACCAGGGCCATCGGAGAAGCCCTTCATCGGCCGCTTCTGGGCGGGCGGGATCTTTCCCGAGCTCCGGGGCTTGTCGTGCGACTGGTCGGCATAAGATGTCATCGGCTCGGACGTGATGGCTTCAGTTACGGGTCCCTCGCTGTCAACGAGGGAATCAAACTGTCAATCGTCGTAGTAGTCATCATCGTCATCGACTTCATGTAACTGCTCAAAGTTGACCTTATAACGGAGGATACCGCCGATGCCACCGAAGCCCTTGACGAATTGGTTACCCTCCGTCGAGCGGTCCGAGACGAACTCGAGAGTGGTGCCGAAATCCTTGTAATGCTCAGCGATCCACTCGAGGAAGGATTCCTGAGACACTATCTCCATTTCCTGGCCGGTCTCCTTGTCCATAAACTTGTCGCGGTTGGCCTCGTCCTGTTGCTTGGTGGAGTGAATGATGATCTCAGCGCCGTTGCTGTCCTTGAGAATATAGCGAGTGACCTCAAGGTTCTCGAACACAATCAGAGTCTCAACGGCACCAAGCTCAAGAGCCTTGAGGGTATCATCAACACCGTAGCAGACACGGCCGGTATCCTGGCTGATTTCCTCGAAGTACTTGCCGATAAGCTTCTTCTCTTGGATGAACTTGACATTGCCCAGAGTCTCGGAAGCCAACTCAATGGCCTGGTTGAAACCGTTCTCACCACCATAAGAAACGTCAACAACCTTGATGACCTTGGTCTGAAGACGCTGATCGAAGAGATCGGAGGCGTTGAGATCGTTCTTGAAATCGGCTGAACCGGCAAGGACAATACCGGCAACGTTGACCTTGTCGGCAGTGATGAAGTTCTGGACGGCCAACTCGGCAACCTTGCGGACGTAGTTGTGGCGCTTTTCTTCTCTGAGACGGGCGAAACGGAGAGCAGACTGACCACCACGACCGTGCTTCTTGGGAAGATCGACGGAGAACTTGTGCACGATGTCACGGGTGTTGCCGCTAAGAGTGCCGAACAGGGCTCCGTTACCGTCCATGATGATGAAGCCAAACTTCTGGTCGGACTCGAGAAGCTCAGCAAGAGCCTCGGTGTGGAACTTGTTGTCGCAAAGGTACAGCGAGGTGTTGATAGGCTTGAAGGGCTCGAAATCGATGTTGACCTTGCGTTCCTTGCCTTCTGAGGTCAAGATTTCACCGCAGTAGACGACGAGACCGTTCGGGGGGACCTTGTTGTAGAGCTTGAGACGCTGCTGGGTAGATGTGATGGCTGAAAGGACGGATTGACGGTTGACACGGGACTTGATGTTCGAGGCAGTACCCTGTAAATTGAGGGTTAGAGCCAGCCCAATCGACCTGCAGCCATCAAGGTGCCTCGGTCGGAGTGGAATAGGAGACGTACGTATTCTTCAGCCAACATCTTTGCGGCACGAGAAACCTGATCCTTGGGAGCTGTTGAGCTATTAGCAACATGTTGATGGCGTAGTGTCAGACCGGGCGCAACCGAAAGTTTGTTGGGCTCAGCAGTCGGTTGGGGGTTGCGAGCAGGACGTACGGATAATGAGAGAAATCATGGAGGTGCCGTTGCCACGGGCGGCTTCAAGCCGCTTGATGAGCTTCTTCACCTTCCATATCTCGATCTATGTCGTTGGAAAAGGACGGTCAGCGGACATGGCCGGTGGGACTGCGATTGACGATTGGTTCCTCGATAACTCACATTCTTCTCGGCCTCGTTCGCGTTGGGGTCGCTCATGATGGACAATAACTAGAAAAAAAGAAGCGCGTCGTGCGGGTCCAAGAGCCTCTTTTTACTCCTCCACAAAGAAGGGTTGGGTTGTCGTTGGATAATTTTTAATTTTTTTTGGAGAGGACGTCCTTTGGCTCAGGCAAGGTATTTCTCAAAATTAGTGGTGGGGTTGGATGTGAGAGGGGTTTCACGGTTGCGAAGCTTTTTATGGGTTCCCTGGCGCAGTGGCGCATCCGACCCACTGGCTGCCTGGGCGCGAGTCATCATTGGACCGTGATGCCGACCAGGAGCTCGTTGGCCTTGTATTTCTGGAAAGCGGAGGTGGGGCTCTTTAGCATTGTCCCTTAGCGTGGTCTCTTTTTCTGGGTTGACGGGTAAATCTGCAATTGTACTGGACACAACAATCATCTCTGTTGAATCAGACGAACAGTTATACACCGACCTGTTCGTGTCGATGGGATAAGCAGAGGGCTGGGACATGCAGCCATCCTTGTTTCCTTTCTGTTCAGGCCACGTCAAGCCCAACACACGTGGGACTTTCTTGGGTGATACAGAGATACATCATCATCAGCCACAGTTCTTGATGATCAAATCTGCAACTTGTTTTTAGCAGCAAATGTTCCAAGGTTTCTTTGTGGCTGTATTTTTAGTGGGGCTGGCCTATGATGCACGGTTGTGGACCGTAAACTGAGATGGGCACTCGCAACCTACTTGTACAGTTACACCAAGCTCTGTTATCACTTGCGATTATCGGTAACCCGACACAGATAGGGACCAGCCCGGTAACCAGAATTCATCGCGACAAGGTTTCTCAATAACGCAACCACGCCACTCCCTTCAGAACAATAAAAAATGGACACCACAATCCCCACCCAGATAGCAGAGACAATTCAGACAGCACACATCAACCCCGCCCCATCCGCAGCCCACGATGCGAACCCATCAACAGCAGCCGACAAGAAGGAACCCCTCTACCCTCTAGAAGATGTGCTAGACGAGCTTGACTCTCAGACCGAGACCGACGAGGATGAAGAAGACCTCTATGCTTCCCACCTCAAGCGACGACGCCTCCGCCGCCTCCGGACGCAGCTCCCGCCAATGCCCGACCTGCGTTTCGAGCAGAGCTACCTTGCCAGCATAAAGAATGCAGATAAGTGGTGGAAGATCATCCTGATTACAGTCAGGGATCAGGTATGTTGTAGCAGTTTCTTAGGCTGAATGAAGGAAGGATAGCCAGGGCTGACAAGTCTGGGTGTGGAATTAGATGTTGATGCCATTTGCCCAAGGCATTGTCTATAATCTCTTCATCTGTGGGTGGCAGCACTGGAATAAGAATGCTCAGATCCACGGCTCAACACTGGGCGCCAGAGTAAGAAGATGGTGGTATGGCGTGAACAACTGGCCGATACCCGCCGAAAAGAAGATCTTGAAGAAATATTAAATGCTTTTACGTTTATATACGGGTATTAAACAGCCGGTATGATCATGGCGAGGTCAAGAGCCAAATCTCGATGTCTGCGACTGCACGTTCGTGCTGGTGCATTTCTGTAGACCAAAGCAACAATAGCAACATCAACATCATAATCTCCAGGATTTCTTGTTTTGAATACCGAAATTCTTATATTACAGACCAGATTGTCTGGGGGAAAAAAAACAGCCATTCCCTTCCTAGCACATTGGATAAGCTACCATGATTCTTTCCTTGCTCTTTTGCCCGGTCCAAACCTAATACAGCTACTCTCATCCCAATGAACTTCTTCCTCCTGAAAAGCAGTAAATGTTGGAGACAGAAGTAATAATACGTGACCCCATTGCAGTCCCATGACTTATTTCAGTCAAAGATGATGTTGACATCCCCACCCCAAACTCCATTTTAACCCCTTCATAAACGATAATCATAACGCTTCCAACCCTCCAAACAACCAACAAGCTGAAGCCCCACGCCCGCCTACTCAGAACCAATAGCACTGACAGCCTGCTGAGGGACTGGCTGCAATTTCTCTGGGCTTCCTCGCAGAGCAAGCGAAGTGGAAGCCCCGCTTGATGGTGTCAAGGGAGACTTGACGTTGTCAGCAGCCTTGTTTCCCATCGTCATGCCCTCGGTCTGTTCGGCGGGCTCAGGGGTTCCAACAGTGACACGTTTCGCAGGGACGGCCACGATAACATCAGACGCAGGAGGCTCCGGCTCTGGAACAAACTGCTCTTCCTCGCCAGGGCTGCTAGTCTCTGACTCATCGCTAACCACTACCTTCCGCCGCGCTGCTGCCGCCCTCGGATGCTTTGCTCGCTGATTGCTATCGACCTCAACAGGAGGACCAGGAATCTGTCGCACTTGGTTGTTGTCATCGATCGAAATCCGAATAGGGAACTTGAACACGAAGCTCTCACTAACAACACCGCCAAAATCGCCCTCCATAGGCGAATCCTCTTCAAAGTCCTCTTCGTCCTCTTCGGTATCCTCCTTGAACTCGGCCTCCTCTTCCTCGTCATCCCCCAAATCTGGACTGCTGCCCTCATCTGATTCGTCCGAATCGTACTCCTCGCTCTTTCTCTTCTTTGAAGTCCAGCCATTCATGCCGTGGTTAACTGCAGCTGACCGCCTGGGACGGCCTGTGGGACCAACAGGCGACTCCATCATCTCAACGTCGTCGCCTTGAACGCTGGGAGGAGCACTAGGGCCGCCCGTACTAGCGCTCTCAACATTCAACCGACTGGGAGCTCTGATCTGCCGGCCGCTGGCGGTGGTGATGGGACCGCTCGGCTCAGCTGGGGTGTGGTTGCGCGTGTTCCTGGTAGATCGGCGAGTCGTGGAATCGGTCATAAATTCGGCCTCGTCATCTGAGTACGTGTATTTCATGCGCTTGCCTCTAGTGCGGCCCTCGTATGTTGAGGGGAAACCAGGTTCTGGGCGAGTCCAGCGCTGCTTTTGTTGTTTCCGATATTCCCTCCTGATGCACTTCTGCTCGGTCGCCTCGAATCGTGGGATGCTGTTGATAATCTTCTTGGCAAATTGTCTTGCCTTCGGGCCGCCATCCTGTTTTTCCAACTTGTCCGCCAGCGCTTTGAGCTCCTCAACGTCGCCGGCTACGCTCCACCATGTTCGCTGGACGCCTGCAGGGTTGCTCTCGCGGTATACACGATACCTAGTGTCGTCATTGCCCTCAATAAGAAAGTATCTTCGCTTGTCGCCATCGCCGCCCCAGACCTGAACACTCAGAGAAATGTTGATATCATCATCCTGTCGGTTTTTGTATTGGGCGTTGATAATCGACTTGACAGCATCGGAAGAGGACAAGGTCCATTGGGTCAAGGTTCGCAAAAGAGTAAGCTGTCAATTGCAGGTTAGTAACGACACCCAACACATGCATTGGGAAGTCCACAGGTAAATTACATACCCGTTGAACTGGTGTCATGGACGAAAACGTAGCCCCGTTTGCCAGAGGGTTCTTGCTCTCCCAGTCCCTCGCCCATTGCCCTTTGTGTGTCTGAATAGCTTCCTCCAGAGCGCGATTGTAATGACCAGCCCTAAAAACCAAAAAGTCAGCAAAACAGCCTTTTTGCCCTGCGCTAGGTGTTACACACTTGACATCCTGCTTGCGGTTCAGCAGAAGCCCTAGAACCGCGCACAGAAAGTGCTCCACGCGCTCGCCTGGGATGGTGTCGACAATGTCGCTTTCAAGCTCCTGCGGACCAAAATTTGCAAGACTCTTGGGAAATACTTCAGTAAAGCGGGCGCGAAACATGACAATGAACTGCAAAAACATCAAACAGTTAGTTAAGAGGGGGCGGGTCCAGGGCGCAGACGGCTCTCAGGGCGCGATCTTTCGCGTCGCAGCACTGAAAATACGCGAACGAATTGCGCAAACACATACAGCAATATCTGGGTTGTCGGCCAACACATATTCGTGGGGAGGTGAGGGCTCTCGCTTGGGTCTGGGGGGTGTCTTCTCTTTGGGCTCCAAGGCCGGGTTGCGATCGACCTTGTGGAAGAACTTAAGGATTCCGTGCTGCTCCTCCAATTGGACGTCGGATTCATCGTCAGACGGCGGCGCCGAAAGCGAAGAAAGCGAAGAAAGGTCTGAAGAATCGTCTTCGGCCATTTTGCTAGTCGTTTGAGTAGTTTCTGATCAATGAGGGCGTTGTGGTTGAGGTTGAACGCTGCGCGCACGCGAGAGGGATGGATAAGAGTGGAGGGTGGAGGAGGGAGAGAGGAGCACTTTGATGGAAGGAGATCGGCTGCAAGAAATTACGTACCGGCCGACAATGGCCAGGGCCCTCCCAGCCGACCAATTCCCAAGTGCCTAAGGAACGTGATAGGTTGATTCACCCAAACTAGGCACAGGTAGCTTTTCCTTTGCTTTGGCACTTGAACTATATAAGCTGTTTGTAATACTAAGATCTGGCCCGCGAGGCTAGTTGCCTACCTCATCCTGATGCTTCCCTGCTCTTGTCTTGGAACCATCGCCAACATCAACTGCCCCTCCCTGTTCCTTGACCACATAACCCACCTTTCATTCCTAAACATCCAATTCGACTTCTGAATTCGGACAGAAGAGGATGAAGTTCGAGGAGACACAGTTGAGCCAGAATTGCTTATCCCGTCGCCATTCCCTCCACCTTGACCGCCGAATGCGCCTCAACACAATCCATTGAGTGAGTTGCATGGGTGATAGGTTATCCCGGTATTGGGTTGTGATGTCGTGGTCGATGGTGGGGTGGTACGCGAGTAGGGTTAGGCAGAGGTTCCAGGTTGGCTTTGACGTGCCCCAAAAAGGGTTCCATCCATTCATGAAGTTTGTAAAATAGTCGGCTCGTGACTTTGAGAAACAGAAACATGGTGTTGCGACCAAACAACCACCCTAGCTGACTTCTTCCACCTGTTATCTTCTTACCTACCAACTATCTCAGGATTTAATATCTGAAGGGGTTTCCCCGTCATTTCGCCACGAGGTGTCCGCCGACCGAAGAAGCGATGCACAGCAGCACTTTCACTGCAAGAACCCGGCAACTTTGCGGGATTAGGGTGATTTTTGACTCAGAGCATCAATTTCTCAGATCGAGATCCCATTCGAGTGATGACTGATCCAAGGCAGTGGGATTTGAGGTGACAGCTTGACAGCAGCAACATTGACCATTAATTCAGAAAAGATTCAAGTGATGTCGCGAGAGGGTATGTAATTTCCTCAAGGATAGATCATCACCATCTGCATTTGCACTCGCAAACATTATGGTTGATTGATTGATTGAACCCGACCCCATCATGCTGGGCTGCAACTCACTCCCGATCGCTTGATCCGGGGTGAAAGCGCGCCGCGGCATCTCACTCAGGAGTGGTCCCACACAGCAAAATCACAAGCGGCGGCGTGCCAAATTGAAGCAAAATATCGTGAGCTCGATAAAAATGTCTTCAAAGAGAGCAAAACGGCCTGATCATGACTTGGGAGCATATTTGTACCTATTCATCATTAGCGAGATCCTAAACATCATAGACAGGAATTAAAGAGAAATGCGTATAACAAACATTGCGTTCTCAAGTATGCCGATGTGTGGTGGTGGAGAGTCTCATTCGTTGCTCTGGCTGTCAATTCTGTGAGGTTGGGCGTTGAGGCAGGATGTTGAGATCACGGTCGGGGCGTCAGTTGGCTCCCGCGCGGGTGACCAGCAAAATGAGTGCACGTACAGTGCAGACATGAAAGCACTTAATGATTTAACACTGTAGCCCCTGTCAGGCTGATGGAGGTGTAGCCTTGGACCTTGGGAAAATTGGGAGTTTTCGATCTGAGGCCGCTCTGGATTCGCAGGCAGAAATCACTTCAAACCCCAGAACGCAATGATCGCATCAATTGCCTTGTGCACTTCAGTTTTCGTTATGCTCAGATGCTTTGGTAGTCAAAAATCCTATCTGAAGTTGCCAGTGAGCAAGGAAGGTCGGGTGCAGCTTGAATTCGTCACCTCAGTAGTGAGACAGGGATTAATTGGCTGCGAGCTTCCGTTTTAGCGGGCCAGCCACACCCTCCCCGCGTTAGGGCAGTCTGTGCAGCCACAGGCTCTTTTCGGTGGCTAGTGCAGTCCACACAGAAATTTGGAAAAATATCGCTTGACTTGTCCGTGTCGCAACCTCTGCCTCTCTTCAACCACCGAGTCAACCCCGTCCCTTATCCCCAGATTCTCAGGTAGGAAGGCAAGATGGGTCGCGTTGTAAGTACACATCAATTCTCAATTCTGCAGCACTCGATTTTCTCGATTCGATTTCGATTTGGCACCAACATGGCGAAACGGCGATTTGGAACAACGGAGTGACTGCGAGGAGGAGCTCCCGGACAAATTGGTCGACCTCGAGGATGATACAGCGATGATGCTAATAATTGCTTCTCTTGCATCCAGATCCGCAATCAGCGTAAGGGCCGTGGCAGCATTTTCACTGCCAACACCCGCCTGAACAAGGCCCCTGCTAAGTTCAGATCCCTCGATTTCGCCGAGCGTCATGGCTACGTCCGCGGTATCGTGAAGGAGATCATCCACGACCCCGGCCGTGGTGCTCCTCTTGCCCGTGTCGTTTTCAACAGCCCCTACAAGTTCAAGAAGGTTACCGAGACTTTCATTGCCAACGAGGGCATGTACACCGGCCAGTTCATCTATGCCGGCAAGAATGCTGCCCTCACCGTCGGCAACGTCCTTCCCCTCGCCTCCGTCCCCGAGGGTACCGTCGTCTCCAACGTCGAGGAGAAGGTCGGTGACCGCGGCGCGCTCGGCCGTACCTCCGGCAACTACATCACCGTTGTCGGCCACAACCCCGATGAGGGCAAGACCCGCATCAAGCTCCCCTCCGGCGCCAAGAAGGTCGTCTCCAGCAGCGCTCGTGGCATGATCGGTATCGTCGCCGGCGGTGGCAGAACCGACAAGCCCCTCCTCAAGGCTTCGCGTGCCAAGCATAAGTTCGCCGTCAAGCGCAACAGATGGCCCAAGACTCGTGGTGTTGCCATGAACCCCGTCGACCATCCTCACGGTGGTGTAAGTGCTGGAAGATATAACCGGGGAAATTATTTCACAGAGCTGACACAATGCTACAGGGTAACCACCAACATATTGGTAAGGCGTCTACCATCTCCAGATACGCCGCCCAGGGTCAGAAGGCGGGTCTCATTGCCGCCAGAAGAACGGGTCTTCTGCGTGGTACCCAGAAGACGAAGGAGTAAGGCTTTCATGGTTCTACGTCTGGGCAAGGGGTTCATCGGGTTGCATTGGTCTTTGCTGCTTTGTAGTTACGGGACTGCCGCGGCGGAAGGGACACTTGCGTTTATTTTCTGCAAGCATCACGGCCGTAAATGAATTAAAAGGATTCCCAAAAGCGGTCGGAAACGAGACTTGTCTGGTCATAGGGAGGCCGGATAGACAACAATGCAGTCCAAGGAGCTTGAGAATCGAGGAGTAATCTTTCACTTTTGGGGGGGAACACATGATGAAAGCGAAGCCATCCCACTATGCAAGCCGTGATCAAGGAACCGGTGTATTATCTGGTGGTTGTGTGGTTAGAAAAGTGGTAGAATGGTGGTGGACGGAGCAAGATAACCTTCAAATCCTCTTCCCCTGTACCCAAGTGTCCGTGACGTCAGGAATCAAGAGCCAAGCTCATTATTCTCACCTGGATGAGCCTGCGACTAGTATCAGGTCGTTTCAGCCCACCTGCACAGGCTTCAGGCTGAGGGTGTGGCTGTCGGAGTCCGGGGTATAGCAACAAAACACCGAGATGCTCCGAATGGGATCGGCGCTTTATGCTCACTGGTCCCTTTGCCAAGCCTGATTTACTCCGGGTTTCAATGTGGGAGAAGCACCGATGGCGGGGAGCCAATTGGGCCCCACCAAATAATTTGTTTGCCCCGCCTTCACGAACGCAGGTCAAGCTGCTTTGAACTTGGCCCCTCCAGAGGGGCAGACACAAATCCTCCCTCGCCCGTTTCTACTCCTCCCTTCAACCACCACACAACACCACCAGTCAAGCATCATGGCATCCACCAAGGAGTACAGACTTTTCTGCTTGGAGAACCCTCTCCTCGGTAAGGACTCCATTTATTTGCACTAATTTTATTAGTCAACTGGACTCTTCATGTCTTCTTTTCTTGGCCCTTCCGCCCTCAATTTCGCAATCTGAATTCTTCGAATCCCCCGACGCTGACTTGGCGGTGTACAGACATTCAGGCCGTCGGCAACGACGCCCTGCTTGAGAAGTACGGCCTCAAGGCTAACGATGCTATCCTCGCTGAGGAGAAGCATGCCGGCATCCATGAGGAGCTTCTTAACAACTACGATGCCAAGCTGATCGCTGGCGGTGCCGCCCAGAATACAGCCCGTGGTGCCCAGTACCTCCTTGCTCCCAACAGCGTCGTCTACGTCGGCGGCGCCGGTGATGACAAGTACGCCGCAATTCTCCGTGAGACCTGCAAAGAGGCTGGTCTCCGTGTTGAGTACCGCGTCGACCCCAAGATTCCCACCGGCCGCTGCGGTGTTGTCATCACCGGCCACAACCGGAGCATGGTCACTGAGCTCGGCGCTGCCAACCACTACGACCTCGAGCATCTTAAGCGCCCCGATATCTGGGCCCTCGTCGAGAATGCCGAGGCCTACTACGTCGGCGGCTACCACTTCACCGTGTGCCCTCCTGCTATCATGGAGCTCGCCAAGCAGGCCGCCGAGCACAACAAGCCATTGATTCTCTCCCTCTCTGCTCCCTTCATTCCTCAATTCTTCAAGGAGCCCCTCGATGCCTCTGCCCCTTACTGGGACTACGTCATTGGCAATGAGGCCGAGGCTGCCGCCTACTCCGATGCTCACAATCTCGGCTTGACCGACGTCAAGGAGATCGCCAAGGCCCTTGCCAACCTCCCTAAGGTCAACACTCAGCGCAAGCGTGTTGCCATCATCACCCAGGGCACCGAGCCCACCGTTGTTGCCGTTCAGGGTGAGGATGAGGTCCAGGAGTACCCCGTACACCCCCTCGCCCAGGAGGAGATCTGCGACACCAACGGTGCCGGTGATGCCTTCGCCGGTGGTTTTTGCGCCGGCATCGTTGATGGCCAATCCCTCGCCGACTCCGTCGACAGGGGCCAGTGGCTTGCTCGTTTGAGCATCAAGGAGTTGGGTCCTTCGTAAGTCTTCCCTGTGCCACTTGTTTCTTCTTTGTCCTGTGTTCCATATTACTATGCGTCGTATTGTCCCCAAGTGGCTGCTGCTTGATCAAGAAACCTATGCCAGGGGCTGTAACCGTCATGTACTAAGCACTAGTCACCATATCATCCAGTGATAATATGCTGTGCCTATAATATCGTGAGCAGATCAAAACTGTGTGGGCAATCAGGGGTTGTTGATCGATCAGTCTGTATTGCAAAGCCAAAAGTGAAGTGTGTAACTAGGTTTACATAACTTTACGCACACAAAACGCACCTCCAGCCTTACTTCCCTCTTAACCCGCACCTCCATCACCAGCCGATACCCTTCACTTTAGTCACCCCGATCCTGAATACAAAAAGAAGCATGTGAGCTAACAAGAATACCCCTCAACCAGTTACCCTTTCCCCAAGCAGACCTACTCCAAGCAGTAAATTGCGTGGAGGTGAACCTAAAATCAAAAGACATGAAAACTCGTTTGTCATGTCTCATCCTTTTCCCTTTCTTGAATTGATTTGCGTATAAGTCGAAATGGGCGTTGACATCTTTTCTTTTTCTGGGTGGCATCAAAAATAAGGGTAGAAAAGGGGGCGTCTTAGTTTTCAACAACATGGGCATTTTCAAAGGATTGTATGTGTGGTGTGGTTGGTCATGGCGGGTTGGGCGGCCAAGGGATTGATCAAGGTTCCGTCCATCATCTTTGCAAAGTCGAAATTCAACTTTTAAAAGTGATTCCCCCCTTTTAGATGGCATCTTTTAAAGCAGGGTTCAGAGAAACAGAAACAGGAGAAATAGAGAAATGGAAAGAGAAAGGGTTGAAAGAAGTCCAGTGATGGGATGGATAATACGCTCAAGATATTATATGACAAGAATATATATCTTATCGCTTTTCTCTCATCATCACATAAAACAGCCAGTTGGATCCATATAAAAGCGGACCCAAACCAATTGCTGTTGTTTCGTGACCTCTTCTATTCATCCCTTGTCCTCCTTAATTCAATCTTCCTTTATTGCGCATTCCATCTTCCTTGTCTCTCCTCATAGTAATAATGTGTGCAATGAGTGTCGGCCAAAAAGGCATTTTGCCAAATGATAGTAAATAAAATTCATGCCGGGGTGTAATTGTCTGGACGGCACCGAAGAGGTTTCGCTTCTTTGCTCTCTCTTGATAGTTGAGGACACATGGTGGTCGAACATGCGCTAGGTCTTGAGAGACAAGCGGCAGAAATGTTTCCGTGAACGTCGATTGGTTGTCACCGAGTTCGCGTAACGGCCAACCGCTCTTCATCGGTGAATGTTTTACTCTTGTATCCTTGGTTGAATAGATTGTATATCTATTTTGGATCGCGAAAACCCAAAAACAATCCTGGAGGAGAACAAGGAAGACATCTGACCAAGAAAAGAAAATCCTTGTTCATAGTTGAATCCCTCTCTGTCAACGCTTTGGGTATTGCTTCCCATCCATAGGAGGCTTGTTGTTCTCCGAAGTTGGCATGTAGAGAGGATTCTGTTGTGCGGTTTCCATGCCGCCGCTAGCAGGCTTGTGCGCATACGGATCAAGCCAGGCATTCATAAGCACCTGCTTATCATATGCATCGGTCATGTTGGCCGGGATGAACTGCTCCGAGGCGTATCTGCGAACTGCTGTGGTCGGCGAGGCCATGGGTGCTGGGCCAAAACCAGGCGGTGCGTTGACGGCACTACCGTACGCATTGGAATAGGCAGCGTGCAAAGGGTTGGCCGTCAGTGGCGAGTGTTGCGAGGCTCCCCGTTGATGATTGACGAACCCCTGAGCCCTCGAAGGCATACCCCACGGGCTGTTGACCGGCGGCATACTCGAGTTCTGAGAGAAAGATAGCGACGAAAACAGAGAGTTAGTGGAAAAGCCAGCAGCCGCCGAGGTCTGAGTACCGCCAGCCTGGCCTGCCTGCCATATATTTGCCGAAGGACCCCAGATGTTGTTCCCATGAAATGGATTGGATGAAGTCCTTCCCTGAGCAGCCAAGCTCGTGCCAGCCTCGGGCCACATAGTACGGTCTCCGGAACCAGAGCCTGCGGATTGGTACTGCAAGTGCTGCGTAGCGCCACCGGAGACATCCGGGCGGGATGATGACGAGCTATCCCACACTCCTGATCCGCTGCCATCGCCCGAGCTTCGCACGGCAGAATTTCCAACAGGAGCTGGTGTGTAGAAATAAGTCCACGGAAGCGTTGGGAAGGCCTTTGCAGTTGCTGAGCCGGGGCCGGGGCTAGTCGAAGAAGATCCGAAAACATGCTGTGCTGTGGTCGAGCCCATACCATAGGACGTCTCGTCCTGGGGAGCAGGGCGGGTAGGAGTCTCGGGTTTCTTGCCCAATCCGCTCTCTGAATCATCAATCAAGATATCGTTAAGGATCTGATAAATATGGCTCTCGATCGGGAATTCGGAAGGCGGAGCAGCTTGAGTTGCATGGGCTGTGGCTGGTTTGAGTTGTGCATTGCTGGTGACTTTATGGGCAACATGACTGGATTTCCGCAAACGCGGTCCATAGAACTCCTGGTCCTCCGAAAGTTCATTAGACTCAACGGGGCTCGGGGGCGTTGCTATTCTCGCTGGCGCAGGTGAAGGTGCAGGTGCGGGTGCGGGTGCGGGCGCAGGCACTGGCACTGGCACTGGCACTGGTGCCGGTGTAGCAACAGCCAGTTGTACCTCCGGCTGTCTGGTAACCTCGGTAGCTGAGTTAGGAGAAACCGAATGCTGGGGGGCCTGGGCTTTGGGAACCGGCTTAGGCTTTCCGCCGGGAAGGTACACAATTGTTGTGTGCTCTTGTGATCCCTTGGTGTTCTTGGATGTGTCAAATGGGAACTCTGAGTCTGGAGCCGCTAAATCTATGGCACACAGTGCAACGTCGAGAGCACGGGTGAAAGTGACATCATCCGGGGACTCGGGTGCCTCAGGGAGATCTTCGCGACGAGGCTTGGGCTTCTTCTGGAAGGCATCGTAGTACAGCTGGCATCCGCTATGGAGGTGGTTGCCGTTGAGACAGCGTATGCCGAGTGTCAGCTCATCTTCGGGGAAGCGCCAGCTAACGGCTGTTCCGAGGTTTGATGAGCTTCCAAGCAGCTCAAAAAGAAGGCTGAGCGTATTGCTCAGCGTGGCACACATGCTTCCAAATGTTGGCTCCAGGTATGGTTGGTACTTAACCAGCTCTGAATTATAGGAGCAAAGCCAAGCCATGTAAACGCGCAAGAGGGGCAAAATGCGCCCGAAGACAGCACTAAACCTCCCCTCGGGCTTTTTCTGCTCGGGGGATGGAGTAGCGCTGCTGGTAGGCACAGGCGTGTGCTGGATAAGGTCTGTGATCTCGTCCTTAAGCAGGCGGCAGATAGTGTGAATTGTCCGGATGTTTGCCAGCAAGATATATTGGCAAGAGAGGGATTGCTCTTCAGTCCAGTTTGCTGTCCATAGTTAGTATAGCCTTTATACGTGGTTAATATCATAGTTGACTTACCCTGGATCTTTTGAAGCCCGACAACATAGGCCGTGATGTTGATCAATACAATTTTGATCAAATCTGTGTCTGAGTCTAGGTGGGTTCCCGACTTCATAGCCACCGCTAGGTGGTGGTCCACTTCGTTCTCAAGCTCCTTACGCTCGGTGAACTCTTTGCCCTGGTAATAGTAGGCATGAAGCTTCACAAACCAAATAACCAGGGCACGCTTAGTGCCCCAGTTTTTTAGCTTCAGGAGTTTTTGGAACTGGTGCTCGAGATTTGCCGGAGCATTGGGATGCGGCCTGTCGCAAGCCATGGCGCGATAGAAGTGGTATACAACCTGAAGTTGGTCGTTCATCTCACCGTAGATGACTGCCAATTGGTGGTGTCCAAATCCAGATTCGGGCATTAGGTCGTCAGCCAGAGAGTAGAATGTCAAAGCGTTGTCCCAGCTGCGATCTTTGGTGCGCTGGAGGGTGCGATACCTGGCGAGGTCTCCGAGATAGATGAGAGTCTTATGGCACAAGTCTCTGACAATTGGGTCAACCTGCTGCATGATTGCGTCGACCTTTTCCTCGTCGGGCACCCTCATCTCTATATCGGCCATGCGCGCGATGCGTTTGAGGTCCTTGACGCTGTCGCCATAACGGGCGCATACCCTCTGCATCCATCCTCTGTAAAAGTACTGTGCTGTCTTCAAATATGAGGCGTAGAGTTTGTCGAGTCGCTTTCTGATGGCAGTCTGTTTGGGCTCTGCTAACTTGCCCATGGCCTTTCGGTATGTCCTGGTGATTTGGCAGTGTGCCAGCCAGAGGCTGTCGTCGACCTTTTTCTCATGAGCGAAGCGAATATCGATCCAGAGGATCTCGATACAAACGAGGCGATAGCTAATATAGGTGGTCAACGCTGTGGACTCAAAGAGGGTATAAAGCCAAGGGCATTGACTCACGTCTGCATCAACTTCTCGAGTTTCTCGAAGCGAACCGCCTCGCTGGCACCTTGACCTCCCTTCTGAATGAGTTCAATCTCCTTGTTGATCACAGTGCGCATCTTCTGTGCCGCCCTATAATGAACAAGTTAGCTATCAGGTATCCGCAGAATGTCGGTGGTTTTTCGATTCATCTTCTTACTTCCAAGCATCGTCGAGGGGAGGCATCTGGCTGGCCGTTGCCGCATCGGCAGCGGTTGCGGTCTCTGCGGCTGGCGAGGCCATGATTGCCGTTGTCGGGCGCCAGATGCAAAAAAGTTGAGTTGTGGTAAGGTGCAGTTCAGTTTGCGCAGGTAGAGGTAGGCGGCTGTCAAACGTCTATCCGCTCGTTCAAGTCGCTGCTGCAAGACAACCCCACAACAACGGGCCGGTTGGAAAAGTTTGCGCCGAGGGGGCGTTTGGGTTTCTGATGAAGCGTGGGCTCACGGGCGAGACTCATAGATGATGGTCTGCGATGAAGCGTGACCCTGCTCGCAATCCATAACTTGTGGGCGGATAGCTCTTCTCGGCGGGTCTGGGAGGAGGAGGGGTGCTGCGGCTTGCGGCTGGCAGATTAAGAGCGGATATCGAGCACATTGGGAGGGGAAAATGGCAGAAGAAGGTCAATGGTCGTCTGGCGGTCCCAACCAGGACCACGTTGCAGGTGCCAAAATGATTATGCGACCAGAGTTGGGTCGGGAAAGGCAAAATATGTTGGAGAAAAAAGAAGGGATTCGCGGCGGCCCTCCGTGGTTTCTGCCCGCGATTTGATGTTGGACGAGCAAAAGAATAGCACTACCCCCGGCCCCTCATGAAATTGGCAGCAAGCAGTTCGAGGCGACCAATCAGCAATCCACGTTCTCGTCATCCCACCACGCCAACCAGAACCATGCCAACCCGACCCCCACTTAATTACCTTTCAGTTATCTCTTGGCGGTTAAGCTTCCAAAGTTCCAGCGCCCCGTTCCGGGCCTGGGCACTTCCAACTTCAAAACTTGCAAATGATTCAAACCTGTAAGGAGTCGGGCATCATCATTGTCTTAATCATGAAACGTTCACGGTCACCTGACGAGCCTCGGTCAGACTCACCCGAGTCACACGACCTTGAAATTACCGACAACAACGATGAGCTGCGGAAGGTAAACAACAGGAGCAGCGAGACGCCCCCAGCTGCCAAAATCACTGAACTGGACCCAGCATCCAGCGACAACACCAAGTTCAAGATTCGCTGCTCACTCCCGCCGCACAAGGAGTCGCTGGTGTTCTCGTCGTACGACGAATACGAGACTCACTACCGCAACCAACACACATACCGGTGTCTCGAATGCCGCAAGAACTTTCCATCTGGCCACCTCCTTGGCCTGCACATCGAGGAAACCCATGATTCATTCTTTACCATCAAGCGCGAAAAAGGAGAACGCACGGTGAGTATCTATCACTTTTTTATCTCCTCATATCAGTCCTTTTAACGAGCATAATCCTACCCATCTAACTACCGGCCCCAACCATTCCTTCCACCATGCACTTTCCCCTTTCTTCATTTCTAACCAATCACCCCTGAACAGTATTCATGCTTTGTCGAAGGTTGTGACAAGGTATGCCGCGACCCTCATAAGCGAAAGATGCACCTTATTGCCAAGCACATGTACCCAAAGAACTTTTTCTTCGGTGTGACACGCGACGGCATCGATGGACGGCGATCTCTATTGCTAGAAGGTACAGGCCCTCGACGTAGGATACCAAGTGCCGCATCCTCGCCAACTGCAGCACCGGCATCTTTGCCTGCAAAGCCATCCGAAAAGGAGGTCCAGGAACGGGACACTGCAGCAGCCTTAGAAAAGGAACCAGACGAGAAATGTGTAGGATCAGCAAATAACCACCCGCCTGCAGCTTTACCAGAATTAGCACGTCCTGATCAAGATGGTTCACTTGAGCAGAAGCCAGACGTAGAGATGGAAGATCTCTCTGCGGCAATATCGCAACTCCAATTCGTACCCAGATGTATCCGCTTCGGCCGCGGGGGCAAGAAGAGTGGCTTTGCTAAACGGTAAACTTGGCGATTTGTAACACAACAATCGTCACCTTGAACACATACCAGATTAAGGGAAAGGTTTGTAGAAATAGAAAGAGCATAATGATGTTAACTAACACCGGGTACGCTTGTTTATTTATCATTACTTCGTAGAAAACCCCCAAATGTCCCAGCCGAAACCGCTGGTTTATGATGGCATCTCTCTCTCCTCTCTTTGTGCTTGCAGTTTATCTGTCCTTGACGTGCTTGGTGAGCATTTTGGCCAGAATCTGGGCCGCAAATATCAGGGGAAGGGCGTGGCATCTTACTTTTCTCCCTGTAACTCCGATGATGTGTGTGTTTCCCATATGCTCATACCCAAATGCAAGACGCGAAAAAAAGAAGTCTCTGGTATCATATAACCTCCCTCCCCCATCCCATTTCCATTTCCATTCCGAACGCTCCCTTGCCCAAAATCCCGATGCACTCTCAATCAGTAGAAGCGCACCCTCTGCACCCGCAACTAACACACTGCACCTCCCTATCCTCACCCTTCATCTGCGCCCGTGGTACGCGACACACGCACGTGCTGTTGAAATTTGTCTCCTTTGTCTGGATGCATCTCAAGCAACACAACTTCTCGTACCCCTGCTTCTTCCATTTTGCGATGAGCATCGCGTCCGCGTAGCCGTTCTTGAGCAGCCAGTCGTAAAGCTGCTTCGAGATGGCTTCCTTCTCGTAGTAGAGCTCGTAAATATACCGGCTGCGCTGATGAGAAATCTGGAAAATTGGCCATTGGGCTTGGTGTTTTGGGATGTTGTCTGTAGGTGTGGACTGTGCGTCTTTCATCTTGTTGGCGAAGATGAGGAGGTCTTCTTCGATGTCGCTGAAGCCGTCCGGGGGCGGCTTGCGCTTGGAGGAGGGGCGAATGGCTGGCATTTTGATTTCGTTTTGGTGGAGGGATATGCTATTGTGTCTGGGAGAATTCTGGTGTTCTCGTGTCGTCGGAGACAGAGGTTTATTTTCGTTGGTTGAAGGAGTTGTTGAAATGTTGTTTGGAGGCGGAAACTGTTTGGAGGGGCAACGCGAACTGCAAACCAGGCAAATGGATTGGAGTTCTTGTATCAACTGTGGAAGCGCTGTCACAAGAAGGATAGATGACTAAGCAGGCCAGCAGTTGAGTGCAATGCTTGGCAGACTTGTGCCAAGGCGTGAGGTGGTCAAAGCTTCCCTCAAGCCTAGTGGGACCACCCTGTGTTCAAGCTGCAAGTGGGAGAGAGGTCAACGTCAGAACCCCCCCGTGATACCGCAAGCCGACCGAACGACAACCGACGACTTCGGCCGCCATGGCTATCACACCTACCCAATTCGCTGTCACAACGCGGCAATGTGAGCTCCCAGCAACTGGACAACTCTCGGCATTTCGAATCAGCTAGCTAACAGGGCGACACAGCGGCCAATTTGGCCGACGCGAAGAGACGAGTTCTCAAGGCATATAGAGAATGGATCCGGGCGGTATGTTGGAGAATAGCGGCGTTGATTTCTCCTTGCAGCTCCGCTAACATCTTTGGACCTTCAGGCGCCCGAGATCCAGACCATGTACTCGGTCCCCCACCCCGTCTCGGCCATCCGCACCCGCATGAGACAAGAGTTTGAGCGCAACAGATTCGTCAACAAGCTCCCGGTTATTGATGTGCTTCTCATGAAGAGCAATGCTGATTATCAAGTAAGCCTCGATCTTTCCGGGATGCTGGGTCTGGAAGACAATATGGAAGGTGGAAATGAATGGTAGTCATGGAGGACGAAACGGAGATGGGCTTGCTTGGAGTCAGCACTGACAACTGGACTCCGTCAGGAAACCATGAACTTCTGGCGCCAGACAAACCACATCATGAACTTTTTCAAGCAGGAGAACTTCAGAGGGGAGAAGAGACTGCCGGCAAACTTTATGGAGGGGTTCCTGGAGGTGAGTTTTGGAGGTACCCGACTACTTGCCCAGTTACTCTGCTCACATTTATCATTTAGGGCCGCAACTAGAATGGATCCTACTCGTACACTTTGGCTTTTGATGTATATAAGAATTACAAATGGAAACCCCTTCCAAAAAGCAAAAAGAGCCAAACACAGCTAATGCGGTGCCGTTGCTGCTTGCTGCATCATTGCCAATCGCCATCCATTGAGAATGTGTCTTTTCTCTATGCATGAACCCAGCCCAGACCACGCCCAAACGCCAAAATCCCATGGTTAATCTAGAGAGAGAAATGATGAAGGGATCTATGCGGATTCCTTGAAGGCCTCAGACGCAGCAACGAACTTCTCAGTGACAACGTCGCACAGGTCCTGAATGTCCTTGAGGCCCTTTTCCAGTGCTTCAATTGCCGTGGTACCCTCTGTTGCAGTGTTAGTTGACATCTACGGTGCTCTCCCGAGGGTCAAAGCTGCGATGGACATACCGAATGTTTGGATTCTGACGTTCATCTTGGCCTCGGAGGGATGAGGAATGGCATAAGCGCAGAACTCGACATCAGGGCTGGAGAGGCTCATTAGCATATTTATATCCTTGCTTGTTACAGTACAAAAGCAAGAGAAAACTCACTTCTTCATGATGACATATCTGAGAGCGTTGCCCAAAGTATGCCCCTCATCCAAGAACTCAAATGAGGCAGCGGTTGCAGTTGACCCGGGAAGCTGTAAGAGTTCGTCTCATTAGCCATTTGTCACACCAACCCATATGATGCAAAGTTCGCCCATACCAGCTTAACTCTCTGTGGCTCCTCCTCCTCTTCGTACTCATCTCCAACCTCATCGTTTTCCTCATCGTCCTGGTCCATCATGGATGCATCTTCATTCCCGGCCTCTGGCTGGTGAGAGGTGGGCTCGTCCATGTCGACATCGGAAGAGGCATCCTCCTCTCTAACCTTGGATGACATTATGACTGACGTTGTAATTGTTTCGTCCTTTGTCCTAAATGGGCTTCGCGAAAGTTGGTGATCAAATTTATGATGTCGGTTCAAACCTTTCGTAATCTTCGATATCAAGGTTGAGTTTTGAGATATCTCTTGACAAAAATTCAGAAAATTTTATTGGGCGCTGGGAAACTTTGGCGGGCACCACCCACTGCCGCTGTTGTTAGGCGCCCCGCCACCCCCGCCAAATTTTGGAAAAGCAACTTAGAAAAATAAATTCTGCTCACTTCAGACCACCAGAATTTCATGCCATGGGTACTATTATACATTTACATGAAAGCGTCTCCTAAGCCGGCTTCATGATATCTCATCGCAGCCGTTTTATTAGCGACCTCAGTACCAGGCACTGCCATACATGGAAGCAGATGCACGGCACAACTTTCAGCAGCCCTTCAGGTCTTGAGCCTCAGCAATCGTATTCTTTCTTGGGAAAAGTCCATGCATGAAAGAATACAACGGTTGACTGCCAATACTTCTATGCAAGATGCTACTCGGCAATGCTGGCTGATTGGCTACCATGGAAGGAGGTTACCAGTCCGAATCGACATTCGAGCTGGGTGTAACTCACGGGAATTTGGGAAATGCCCACAGTAGTCAAATACTGGATAAGATTTTTGGAAGTCTTCATCCGTCTTTCGAGCGGAAGAACTGTGCCACAGCAAAGTTCCTCAGCAATGATTCCAGCCAAAAAAAAAAAAAAAAAAAAAAAAAAAAAAAAAAAAATAAAAAAAAAAAAAAAAAAGACCCCCGGTAATTTAACCGATGGCCAACAAGAAGATT